>CAUYQG010134044.1:0-17257 GCA_963574415.1 Tarsius wallacei | reverse complement strand
TCAGATTAAAATTATTTTCCCAGAAAACTTTGCCTATCCTCTCAGATCACTCCATCTCTGGGGTAGATGCCCCTTTTATGTACAAGGGAGAGAACTCCAAAAAACCTAGAATTTGTTTATTAAAAATTTACTTATTTATTTGTTAAAGATTCTTATTCATTATCCATAATGAATGTTTGGCCATGTTTTCTTAAGCTTTGGTCCCCCTCTCCTACCTTGGGGAGGTGAATCTCCTTTTTCTTTCTCTCTACCTAGTTTACTTTCTAAATAAACTATGTTTTCTAATCTTATAAAAATGTGTATTTATTCTTACATATTTAAACTTCAGTCACCTTCAAAGTACTCTCTGTTTGATGCAATACACGTATCGAGACACTTTCCACTGCTCAAATGGTTTTTGAATTCATCAATTTTGATGTCTTTTAGTGCTTCTGCCATTTTTTGTTTCATTTTTTCCATGCTGGAAAAACATTTGCTTTTGAGGACTTTTCCAGAGAAACAAAGAAAAACTTGCTCGGGGTAAGATTGGGTGAATAAGGGTGTGGGGCATGGGAGTCATGCTGTTTTGGGGGGAAAAAAACTGTCTAACACTCAGCGCTGTGTGGACAGGTGCACTAGTAAATCATCCATCATGAAATGGGCAGACAAGTTGAAAGAATCTTCAAAAATGAATTCACTAAAGCTGAATGTATCCTCTCACAACAATGCTAGCTGGTACACTGATGCTGATGGAGTCCTAGAAAACGTGTAGTAGAGGAAGACTGTATAACTAGGGGCCCACCTTTCAAGAGATCATTCCATTTTGGGGGGTCCCCCTCATTCTTACCAAGTCCAGGTGTTTCTCTTATCATATTCACTTATTAATTTTTACATACTTTTTAGCACAATCAGTGTAAAGACCTAGTTATCTCATTTACTCCTATAGCTCCAGAGTAGAGATTCATCAAATACATGGTATGTACACAAGTAATAATTCATTATTTTAACAATTATTATTAATAAATCATCTTAGTATCATCTAAGCACTTTATCAGTTCCTGAGGAAACAGATAGTTTTTAGATCAAGGCTATTTTTTCTGCTCTTATTTACCTAACAATCAATCCCATTACAACAATTAAGTGTGGATTAGCTCAGATAACAAAATAAGAGAAATGAATAAGAAGCCTATGCCAAGCATTCCATTGGATAACTTCACTGGACAAGCATATAGATCCCAGTAAGATGACTGCTCTTCCCATCTTCTCTTCAATTTGCACGTTGCCACAAAAGTTCCAATTTGGAGCTATGATCCAAACCAAAGTTTGGCTGAATTTGAAGCCTAGGTTCTTGATATTCTTACTGAGGCTCAACCCAAGCCCTTCCTTTTAGTATTGCTGGCACGGTGAATGAGAGAGAAAATGGAGAATCTACAAAAGCCCTGGGCTTGGAGTCAGGATACCTGGCCTCTGATCCTGTATGTGAGCTTTGGCAAACCACTCCATCTCTTAGAATGTGAAAGTTTGAACATAGTGTTTTGGAGATATAACCTTGCAGCCATTATCCTATGTTATACAGTTCAAATGAGACTATTACAAATGTCCAACATCCTTTACACATCAGGTTTCTTTGCTATAAGTTTTCAGTTTGGGGGATGGGCTACATGTGCCCACCCTGGGCTGCACTTTCACAGTGTGTCTTTCTAGACATTTTGCTTATTGTTTTTGTTTTTAAGACAGCATTATTTATACCGTGTTGATCCATGCAATTTTAAAAGGCAAAGATTCTTATGTTTATGTATTCCCCTAATATCCTGCTAAGAGCTTTGTACAAAAGAAGTGTTTATAAATATTTATTGAGATACTGCTTATTAGTAAAGATTCTTTGAGTGCTAATGCAGGCTGAGAAAAAAATGACCATCAAAATACACTTTGAGCTCTCATTCTAGTAGAGAATCAGTAGTGAGAAAGCAAAACTTAAATGATTTTTGTATTTAAAGTATTAAAATGCCCCCAGGAGCGATCAGATTTCTGGGTTTCCTGAAAGCTCCTTAGACTCTGTCATTTGGCATGTGGAAGCATTTTGCTAGGCAGAGTTTTCCTTGTTATGCTGCGATAAGCCATAAAAGAGAAACTATTTTGCTAGCACAATAAAACCCCTAGCATAAACATCCTTTAAAAAAATCTTCCATTTGATTGCAGAGGAATTATTTCAGTATTAAAATGGCATTTTTTCCCCAATAAAAATGCTACAAAACTTCACATGTTCTTTGCTTCCTCTAAAAACTACATCCTTGAGAAGTTCAATTTTTGTAGATCATAAGATAATTCCATTCTTTGTTTGAAATGATGACACAATAAAAGAAAGTACTTACCTCTGCTACACTCTGTGCCTAAATCCTGTGCCACCTTCCATCAGTAGCAATAACATCTTAAGGCTCCAAAATGCACCATCACCACACACACCTTCTAGAAGAAGGAGAAAGGGAAAGGCGACAACTTATTTTGATGGAAGCATTTATGTCCCAAACCCATTCCTGATTTAGAAAAAAAATTGGTTAAACAATTATACATTTTTAATAATGCCTTATTTTCAGTCACAGGAGTGCTTTGAAACAGCATTTCAGAAAATTCTGGGAAAAAAGCAACAGCAAAATGGAAAGACCATGAGCAAGAAAGGGCAGAGTATTTGCCTTATTTTACCAAATTAACTCATTCATGGGCTTATGTCATTGGAAATAAGTAGTACTACTCAGTGAGGAGGTAATGACTTTTGAAACAACAACAACAGAAAGGTAACCTGAAACATCACAGACTATTATTTAAACGATGGGAATAGGTTCTTTTTTTTCCCTGCTGATTATTATTTCTCCTCCTCCTCCTCCTTCTTTCTTATTCTGACTCTGAATTCCAGAAACAAATCTACTCCTACAGATTTGTGAGCTTTTCGCTGTTCATAAAATGTTTTGGGAAATGGGGTATTATTATCCTTTTCTACATAACAACACACCAAGCAAGCATGATGTTAGGAGAAATGTGCATTTTGGATTTAGTTAGATGTGGTTTGAATTCCACATTTACTGGTTATGAAGTGTGGAGCAGGTCAACCTGCTAATGGGAACCTCAGTTGCTTTTTTTTTTTAATTTGTAAAATATGACTGATAAATCCCAATGATACAAAGATACATATGTGCTGGTGTTTAATAAATATCATCTACTTACTATGTGAAAGCATAAGAGAAGGCCACTTCTCCTGCATTGAATGGGGAGCCCCTGTCGCCTTTTATGCCAGTATATTACACAAAGCTAGTTAAATAACAAAGGCCAGACGAATGTGCTACTGGGCCAAGGTTCTGAAACTAGATACAGGGAAGAACTGTGGATTGTGAGGTCAATGTGAGATCCTGGTTTGAGGAGGGTGGGGAAAAAGAGTTAGAGATACAAAAAAGGGGAGATGGTAAGTTCCACAAACTGTGTTTACTTCCTAATTTCCCCATTTCTGACTCTGTGACTCCGCTCCCTGTGGCCAAACCGTGAATTAATTGCTGCTTTCTGCCCTGGCCACACTCTATGTGGTGCTTACATAAGGGGTGTTACTTGGTGCACAAACTACTCCAGAGCAGAGCAAGCTATGTTGCTCCGACACTGCTCCGCACCGTAGCAGTCGACTTTGATGTTCAAGTTCCTCCTTAACCAAATTATGAATGCTCTATTTCTCTCCATCGCCACCATAATGAACTTTAACAATAATTATACGCAGGGCTCCTTGGACTAGATTTTTTTGTCTCCTTACGTGAGTGTACTCTTCTGAATGCTGCAAATCTTGGAGATGTGCAAAGATAAGTGGACGCTCCACCTGTCTAAGAAACATCGCGATGAACAGAACATGCCAGCAACCAGTTGGTGGGGGAAAAGCAGAGACAGACACTTTTATTGAATACAGTATCTGAAATGTTTGAAATATCACATTTTAAATCTGTGCTTTATCTTTTCAATGCTATGCAATATAACATTCAGGCAGCAAGTTTATGTAGTGTAAATAGGATTGTATACCATGAGTATGCCAAGTTCTCCCAATAGTCCCTGCAAAATGGTTTGCTATATCTTTCATGTGCATGGTGTTTTATATGTTTTCAATGCACTTTAACATGTTACACACAGATCCCTCATCAAATCAGCAACAAAAACACAAGTATCTTAATGCCTTATCTGAATGTTTTCCCATGACATCCCACTAGAGGGAAGGGAGAGAAAACACAGGTAATATGAAGAAAATGACTATCAATTTGAACTGGCTTTATTTTGGCTTTATTTATTAACCTCTAATAAGAACTTAAAATCTGTTTTCAAAAAACAAATAATATAGTTATCAAGAGTTCAGACTCTGTTGTCTTGGTCAAATTCTGTCATTTATTGCGTGTATAATCTTGACAAAATAATCCTCAGTATTCTTACCTTTAACATTAAAGTAATATGGGCAACCCCTTCCAGTCCCCTCTCACTGTGGGAGCTTTTCCGTCCTCTCAATAAATCCTGTTTTCTCAAATAAATAAATAAATAAAATGAAACAAAAGTAATAGTCTTAATCCCTCAAAAGAACAGTTATGTTGTTTAAACAGGCATCGAACATAGTTCTTGGCCTACATTAAGGTCTAAGAAATATTTCCTACATTATCATATACCATGATTTAAGAGAACTTACCGCTCTTTCTTCTTATTATTTATTTCTTCTCTTTCCTTGTATTTTCTTCTTCTCTTTATTCTTATTAACCATAAAAATTCAATAAATGGTAGATAACGCCAGGCAATTTGCTAAATGTTTTTATGTATTATCTATTTTAAACCTCACAACAATCTTATAGGTTAGTACTATCAATCATTATTACAATATCACAAGTGTGGACATTGAGATACAGAAAGGTTGTTTAACCTGGTCAATCACTGAGTTAATGTTTGACCTAAGATTTGTATTCAGGAAAAACAACATAGCCCTACCCTAAGCACTCTGGCATATTACTTTACTTCTTCTTCTTCTAATAGATATGGGGTATCACTAAGTGGTCCAAGCTAGTTTCAAATTTCTAGGCTCAAGCCATCCTCCCACCTTGATCTCCCAAAGTGCTGGGATTGCAGGTGTGAGGCACAACTCCTAGCCTAAGGCAAAGTTGTAAGTTACAATGCAACATTTAAACCTCAGTGGAAGTGAGACTTAGATCTTTAATTTTTTAAATAGATTGTGACACAGAAGAGAAATTATATAAACTAGCTTTACAGATGAGGTGACAATAACTAAGAGAAAGAATACTGGAAGTCTATAATAAATGTTTCTGAGTCTGGTTGTGTATAGCACCTCCGCTGCAAATAAAGGCAATGTACTCTTTCTGCCCAGGCAAATTTACTTCAATCAAGGTTATGAAGATAAAACGGGACACTGCAGTCAACTTCTTTCAACCCTGCAAGTAGGAATACCACTTTTATACTTGCTCTGGTCTATGGAAACTGTCTCCTCCAGTTCTGTCTCTCCCTGATGGTTCTGTTTTCCTGGAAATCCATACAACTGCCTAAGGTTTGCTCAAGGTCTTTTTCAGGATATAGTTATACTTTTGCCAACCCAATGGTACATGAGTTTGTTCACTCAAAAAGAAGTTGCCTAAAACAAAGCTTCAGATGTTGGAGAGAACTGAGATGCTGATGTCGACACATGACAAATTAGATGCCTGACAATGTAAGCATACTTATGGTATAGATTTTAACATAATTATCAATACATTCCTTTCAGCTATTTTCCCATTTTAATTGCATACAGTTTATGTCTTTGTTTTATGTAGCTATTTCTATGAGAGGAGAATGAAAGCAGCAAGATGAAAATGAAAGAATTATGCAAAGGAATCGAAGGCTTGCCAAATACAGAATTTGTGGTTTCTACTTTGTGCATGATTTATGCACAATTACATTTTTCAATGTATTATCCTACAAGCAACTTTGCGGTATAGTCCTGGTTTGTCTTTCTGGTGTCTGTATTTGGATTGAGACAAATATGCTTCTTTTTGTTTTTGTTCTTGAAGCCAGCAACTTTTGGGGGAGATGTGGAAATTCTTTATTTTAGATTAAGCACTATCCTTGTATTAGTGTTTGACTTGATGCTGAAGAACTGTGCCACTATTCTGGTTCATTTCCTCCTAACTTAAGCAAGGATAAAAGCAGATACACTTCCAAAGCTGTTTTCTCTTTGCTTCTCAGGATTAAATCCAGAATTTAGTTGGTTTCTGACTTCGCATTGTCAACAAATAAAGTGCCAAGTCTGGAAAATTGGTTGCACCTCTGAATACCATAGGAGGCATGAATAATAAAAAAAAGACTTATGATTTTTAAAGTTACAAACAAAGAAGATTATAACACAAATTTTACTACCTAGAGTAAATAACTACTGGGCTAAGGTAAAATAAAATGTCTATATTGAAGACAGCTATGTTACCACAAAGAAAGGGAAACACATATATGGCAAAATGGACAAATACAAGTGGACAAATAATCAAGATTAGAAATGATTTGTCAACAGAAACAGGATTCTACCATTAGACTGAGCTTCACTACTAGGCTGGCAAGGCAGGTGATTATGATCATGGCAGAACTACAGTTCTAGATGATTCTAAAAATGCATGTTGCCAAATAGGCAAGAAAATGGGAAGGTTTGACTCTGTGTGTTCTAGTGCAAAACTCTATCACCAGAAGCCTTACTCATGAAGGCAGGAGAGGAAATTAAGTCTTTTGAATGAAGAATACCAGTGTTTAGAAAAAGAAAACATCATCAGGTTTAGAAGAACCATCAGTCTGGAAGGCATGATAATAAAGCATGATTCTAAAATGGCTTGGATACATCAAGTCTGTCAGTATCAGTCTTGGTTTTGGGAAGAATATAAGCATAACAGTCAGGATTTCATATGGCTCGTTAGAAATACGTTGGAATTTATCTACGTTCTAGAAGATGAAATCATGACAGAAAGTATATGCAGTTGTCTGACTTTTTATTACTATTGGAAAAGTAAAGCAGGAAGTAATGCCTTTTAATTATGCTCTGTCTCACCAATTTAAGTTTGTGATGAAACATGCAGCATCTATTCTCTAGCTTCATTGGGAGCCTACGGAGCACTCCAACAATATTGCTTCTTTACCCAAGTCCATGTGCTTCAAATGACCTTATTCTTCAGTTCTTGACTATCCATAATGTCTATATCTTCTTAACCTCCATTAGTACTTTTCCTATCTTAATAACCTTGATTGTATTGGAAAAGCAATGCACTCATCTTTTGATGCACTCATAATACCCAAGCCTTTCTTCCCAGGTAAATTTTCCCATAAAAATCACTGGAAGTGTTCTGAGTTGTATTTTTCTTTTCTTATACTCCACTGTTTTGTTTTGTTTATTTAGTGCTCTGGAATATCCAATTTACCCTTGTGAATACTAATTCTTTTCTGTATTTAACATAATTAGGGCCTTAACTTAGGAGGTTATCAGAGCTATGCCAAATCAGAACCAGAAATTAAAGGACAGGAAGTAGTGGGTCCTTTTATTTAAAGTGTCTTTTGTTTAGGTAGCATGGAGTTTAGTCTACATTTTTCATTCAATATTTCAATCTTTGCCATTTAATTTGGATGCTTTGTACATTTATATTTAATGTACTTAATGGTATAATTTATTTAAATTTATCCTCTTGTTATATGCTTTCATTATATTTCATTTATTCTATTTAATTTTCTTTCTTTTCCTGTCTTCATTTGGATTAATTGACATTTTAGAATTTCATTTTGTCTCCCTTGTCTGACTAGATAGATAGATAGATAGATATTGCTTTCCATTTTATAGTGTACATTTTCAACTTATCACATCTTCTTTCTAGTAGGATTATACTTCTTAACATACAGTTTAAGAAACTTACAACAGTATACAATATCAAGTTCTTATCTTCCAGCCTTTGGATTCTTTTTATTACAATTTTATTCCTATATATGTTATTCCACATAATGCTTTTTTGTCAATTTTGCTTTAGATAGTAAAATGACTTTTAAAGATTTAAATAATTTTTTTAAATATTTTTTTACAGTTTCTATTTTTTGGTACTCTATAATTTTGGGTATATCTAGATTTCTAATTGGTATTATTTATTTCCTGACTAAGGGGATTTCTTGAATAATTTTTGAAAAACAGATTTGCTAGTGATAAGATATTCCATCTTTTGCATGTCTAAGGTAGTTTCTTTCTTTTTTCCTTCCTTCCTTCCTTTCTTCCTTCCTTCTTTCTGTATTTCTTTTTAGAGATGATGTCTCATATTTTTCCCAGGTTGGAGTGCAGTGGTTATTCATTGATATGATCATAGTGCACTACAACCTTGAACTCCAGGGCTCAAGCAATCTTTCTGCCTTAACTTCTTGCATAGCTATGACTACAGGCATGTACTACCATGCCCAGCTGCTTTCATTTTTGAAATGCATATTTTACTGAATATAGAATTCTAAGATGACATTTTTTGGTTTGTTTTTTAATTTTTTTTCGGTTTGTTTTTGTTTTGTTTTACTTTGTGTTGTTCTGTTTGGCTTAAGTTGCTTCCATTGAGAAGTTTACAGTCTTTGTTATCTTTATATTTTTGGATATGATGTGCCATTTTCTTCTGGCTGCTTTAAAAATTTTTCCTTTATCACTACTCTGAAGTAATTTACTCATATTTGTTTTGCTTGGGGTTCATTGTATTTCTTGGATTTATGACTTTGCACTTTCATCACATTTGGAAAGTTTTGGCCATTATTTCTTCAATTTTTAAATTTTTCTCATCTCTTCTCTTATTCACAGGCATTAATTACATGTATATCTGATGACCTAAAGTTGTTTCATAGCTCTGTTAATGCTCTGCTCATTTTTAGAAGTTGTATTTACAGTCTATGTTTAATTTTATATAGTTTTTGTCACGTCTTTAGTTTGCTGTTCTTATCTTTTACATTATGAAATCTTTTACATTATGAAATCTGCAAATAATCTGATCAGCATATTTTTATTGCATACATTGTAATTATCAATTTATATTGATATATATATCAATCATGTATTTTTATACATTTTATAACTACTGAATATGTTCACGTCATCTACCTTCTTGAACATATGAAATAAAATTACAAAAACTGTTTTATTATTACTGCTCACTTTCAATTTATCAAATTTATTTTTGTTAAGGTTTATATTTTTCTACAGATTTTTATGCTAGAAATTTTTTATGGGATGCCACATATTGTAAATTTAACCTCTTTGAACCCTGGATACTTTTATAGTCAGATTTTTATTTATATATTTTGTATTCTTGAGCTTTGCTCCGGGATGCAGGTATTTACTTGGAAAATGTTTGATCCTTTAGGTCCTGCTTTTGAACTTTGATTTTGGAGCAAGAACAGCATTTATTATGAGGACTATTTTTCCCCTACCACTGAGCCAAAGCCTTTCTCATTATGCCACTATTGTCCCTTGAATTGTGAAATTTCCCACTTTAGCTTGCTGTAATAAGAACTATTTCCGAGTCCAGTGAAAGTTCTTTGAGTCTCTCTCTCCTCAGTCTCAGTAGTTTCTTCATATACATGAGGGGCTCAGTACACAGCTGAAAATATAATAGAGGCTCTTTGTGAGCATATACATTTCCTCTGTGCATCTTACTCTTCTCCAGCACTCTGTCATGTGAGATCTACCTGTCTTAACCTCCCCTACGCTTCCAGTTTTGCATTTCCTACTTAGGAAAACTTCAGGACTGCAACTTAATTTACTTTTCTTGTATTCAAGCTTGGAAAATTTATTCAGGCAGTGTTCTGGGGCACTTGTAGGACTCACTTTATTTGTTCCTGTTTCACATGGTTTACTGTCCTTTACCTGACATCCCAAATTTTAAGAGCCATGGTTTCATATATGTTAAATATTAGTTGTTTCAAATAAAAGAGTAAATTTGTTCCTTGTTACTCCATCTTGACCAGAGCCAAAGTCTTTATAATTATATTTTACATTAAAATGCATTATAAATATTATTTATTTTTAAAATAGTCACACAAATTTATTTTAAACATTGTACTAATCTATACTCTATTTTCTTACATGGAACTCCAATACATTATTTAGCAGTCTTTATTTAGAGGTAATTTTTTATATTTTAAGCAATTATGTGATAGTGATTTTTATACATATATAAGTGCTAACTTGTCCAATTTAGTTCTTATAAAGCTTTACTAAAAAATATAATTGCTAGAACAAATTTTAAGGCTTTTAACACATATTGCCAAATTGCCCAAAATGATCAATCTTCAAGTAATTTGTTAAGAATGAATAAAGTGATTATATTTGTGTCTGAGGAAAAAAAAAAACAGGGATGTGTGAAGGGCTGTTGATGGTTCAGGTAGGGAGGCAAGAGACAAGAATTCTAGTTAGAAAATTAAGCAACATGAAAAATGATGTGAATATAAATTAAGAAATTGACATCAGAATCAAGAAAGGAAGAAGGAAGTACTTTGGAAATATTTATGAGGCAGAATCCACAGGATGCAAAATTAATTAGACGCTGGAAATCTTTACATAAGTTGGCCATAGTCTATAACGGAATTCCTAAGGAAAGAAAGTTTTGTACATGGAGAAAGTCAAGTTCTAATCAATTAATGAATTTATATTGAAGTTAAATGGCATAAGAACTGCCTATGGAATATTCAGGCAGTGGTGGCTCATAGGAAGTCAAGATATCTATCTGAGCTTAAGATATTAATTTGAAGATTCTCATGATTTGGGCAAACACTTGAGAGTTGGAAGCATGGATGAGCAACACATAAATGCCTTTTCCTAGTTAAAATGTGTAGGGAGAGCAGCAGACGGAGAAGGAAGAACTTAAAGGTCTTCATACATTTTAAGTATAATTAGAATAAAATAATGGTGAGATACTACATCAAGGGATGTCTAGAAAGATAGAAGGAAAGAATGGTTATGCAAATTCAAGGAAGAAAAAAAATTGGAAGCGGAGAAATTGGTCCATGATATCAAACATTTCTCCAGAGTAGTAAGGACTGAGAGTTATCTTTGAATTGGGAAATCATCTCAGCAAAAGTAGCATCATATTAACTGGGTGGACATCTGGTTATAGGAGTAGAAGACGAAGATTGCAAGATCAAGTATTTATTAGATACATGAGTCAAAAGGATGGAGTAGTTATGTGCCTATCAGGTCCTAGGTTTCAGCATACTGCCCTTAGTCATGATGAACTTGGATAAAGTAGGCACTGGCCAAAAAGGTTAGTAGCATTAGGGTTGTTACTGAAAGTTCAATTTAGGATGAAATACTGAGGGTTAGATTTAGGGTGAGATGTTCAATATAAGAGGTAATTTGCTTGCAACAAACAGTGCTAACAAGTTTTGTTGATTTTTAATTGGGTGATAGCTGCTGTGTACATAGACATGATTGAGTCATCTTAAAGTTGCTGAGTCTGGAATAGCTAGTGCTAGATTCAATTCAGGTAATATTTCCTGACTATTAAATAAAAAAAGATTTTAATAAAGGCTGAAGTGAGGGTAAAGGCATGAAGTGAAGAGGGGGAAGAAATTTGGTCTAAGCAATACTGAGACTTACTCTCTACATTCCATGTAGTGAAGAGAAGTTATTTATGAGTTCAGATGATCTTTTTCCTTTTTGTCATAATAGAAGCTGTACACCCCCCCCACAAAAAAAAAAGAACGAGTGGGTAGATAGGAGTAAATACATATAATGGGGTTTCTATCGATTAGGCAGGATTCCAGGAAGGAGCAGCCAGTTGTTTGATTTTTGTTGTCAGTCACGATGATAATGTCCTAAAACATATAGGTAATTTTTAGTCACCATTTCAGATATGTTTTTGTAGAATGTGGACTCTGGTGCGATTCCACATCACTTACCATCCACCTTTGTACCATAGGACTTTCCTTATGATTAATGTTATTCTCAAGATGACCAAAGGAATTAATAATTAGCTATCTGTGGCCAGAAACAGATAAGCCACCTGCATTTCTTTCCCAATTCATTTTCTTCTTTTGTTTAATCACACAATGAAACAATTATCTTCCATTTGTGACATCACAATCACTCCCATAGCAACAGGCATCTCCTTCTAACACTACAGTATGGAAATAGTCGGACAGCAGATATGAATTTTTGAGGAAGAAAAAAACATATTTATATATGAATACACTAACAACCAGCAATTTCCAGGAGAGAAAAGGAGAATAGGGATATCTCATAGATCAGACTTTCTTTTTAAATGTTAATTTTTGTCTGCTGTAAACTTCATCTTTTAAAGCCTTTCTCCCATTATTATCATCATACCTTGAGTGCTTACAGCTGAACACCAGCTCACGCTGACCTTTTTGAAATCACAAGCCATCCTTTCTTTTTGTCACTATGATAATGGAATGGATCAGATTCTTCCTGCAGACATTATAATGGAGTTCAACTGTCTATGGCGTACACTAATGAAAAATGTTAAACCTTTCTCTTCTCCACCATGCGCCTCCACAGCACACAGCAGATGCCCTGTCTAGAGATGCCCATATGGTAGGCTGGTATCAGTGATATTTCCTCTAATGTCAAGGGAACGTGCTGCATGGAAAGATGTTGTGGGTGCCATTTGGAGGCTTAGGTACAAGTGCAAAAAGTGAGAGCAACTTCATCTAGCTCTGCCTGCTCCCTTTTCACAGTACCAGCTAGTTGGTCATCGGTAGATGATGGGTCTTTTTGACACATGATTTCAGGGACACTGGAAGTCTTTCCACTACTCCATCTCCATACACATAAACAATATCCAGCTAATATATGCAAACATTGCAAGGAAAGACACATGCAGACTTCAAGTCTCGTTTATACAGATATCAGTATAAATCGGGGTATTACTTCTGTATCTCCAAGGAAAATTCATTGAGAGCTATCTATCACTAAAGAAATGGGACAGCTACAGTGGGTGGGGTTGGGAGAGATATGAATATGTTTTTAAAATTTACTCCTGAAGCCACTAAGTGATGATAATCATGATGACAATGATGATGGTGGTCCTATATGCAGGGGTTACTAGCACTGAGCTAATCTTGATTTCTGGTAACCCAATCTTGTTACCAAGAAATGACAACATAATGACTTTGTAAGGTTTCCAAACTTTTCTTGGTAAATCGTATCTCCAGAATCATCCTAGTCAGGGTTCATTTTGTTATCACTATTCCTATAGCTCCATATTGCTAAAGGATTATCACAGGTCTCATAATAATAGGTAGTTTCAAGTCCAATCCCATCATAACAATGCATTAACTACCAAGATGGCACATTCTGATTTTTTCTTCCAAATCAAAATAGTTCAAGAGGACTGAACTTAGTAGGAATGGATATAACTTACGTGCTACACTGTACTTTGATTTGTTCTTCAGACACAGACTCAGACTGCATGCATTCTTGTTTTGTCAAAATCCAAGTAAGGTAACTATGCAGACTATGTCACCTAAGATTCCACTACTGACAGAATAATACTAATAGCTAAAGTATTTGCTTTGTTTTACCTGTGTTTATGAAAACCAACACAGATAAATCTTATAAGACTCAAATGTTTAGTCAGTTTTTTTCCTCTGGGCATACTACTGAATTAATACATGAATGTAAGGCATCATATGATGTATCAGAGCCACTGTTTTGAGATTATGTTCCCCCAAGGATTCAACCAAACAAAGAGATTGGAGGCTAACTCCTGCAGTGATTGATTCACAGGTTTTACAGTAACACAAGTTGTGTTCAGCTCTCACCTCAGACACCAATGCCTCTATTTCTTTATTACCCCAATAGAAATTGTAATGTCTATCCTATAGATTTGTCTTGAAGGTTAACTCAGGTAATGTATGTGAAACACCAACAATGCATGGGGCACAGTAAGCCCTTTACAAGTTTATTAGCCAAATTCAGGTTGCAGAGAGAAGCTGAGATTGCTTAATGCTAACCTAAAGTAAGCTCTTTAAAGACAAAGACTTTAATCCCCCTTCTTCAAACACACACACACACACACACACACACACACACACACACACACACACACACATTCCCCAGAACATAGTTCAATGCCCAACACAAAACTGGCAATTGGGAAAATTCAATGGCATCTGTGTTCTGGAGTCCCCAATCTATGTTTAGATTATCTATCTCAGAACTGATGGCAGAAGCTTTTGTTTGGAGCTCCTGGTGAACAACATTTCTAGGACTATCAGCAGATGAAACATCACACTCCTAAAGTTGATAACAACTATGACTCTTAATAGTCAAATACAAATTGGCTCTGTTTTCTTGCCAGTGGTTTTTCTAGTACATTGGATGAAGATTTGATTGCTGACTGGCAAGTACACTAACTTGATGCGTGATCCCTGAGGTTTTACTGGTTTTGATCACATTCTTGTCTCATTGAAAAGTGCAGTGGTTGGCAATCACTCTTTCCCTCATTACTGCCAATTGGCCCTGGCCTGCTGAATTTCTTTCTTCTATTGTTTCCTCACTCTAAGTTTTTATAACATAGCTTAAAAGTAGTCCAAGCCCCTTGATTGCATACCAATCTTGGCCTTCAAAAAAATCCTCACTGGAGTAATATATACTTTGAAGTATACTGAAGAAAGAAACTTAATAATCATTTGCTTTTGCATACTAATATCATACATATGGACTGAACTCTTGACCATATTTCTAGTGAGGACAAAAAGACATGAGACTCATGTTCGTCTGGGCTATCATGTACCTTTTGATTCATTGATTAATACATTTTTCCATCTAACAAACCTTCACTGAATGCTTAATATATTCCAAGTACAGTCTGAGGTACTGGGAATACAATGATGAACAAAAGCAAACAGAGTCCTTGATCTTACAGAATGTTTATTCTAATATAAGAAACTGACATGATCAACCACACAAGCCATTGTAAAACTATAACTGTGATCATGTTCTAAAGTTGAAGTGCATGATTTAATGAGTGGTAGGAATACTTGACTTCAATCAGGAAGGTTACGGATACCTTCATGAGGAAATGGCAATTGAGCAGTTATGAAGAATAGTAACTGATGATAGGGAAAAATATTTTATGTTGGAGGCAGAATATGTATCAGCACTGAGCAGCAAGGGAGGTTTGAGCATGGAATTTGAAAGGAGCTAAGAGAAGACTGGAGTGACTGGAATAGAAAGAGTGAAATAAACTGTAAAATAAAGCTGAAGAGGAAGGTAAAAATTAAATTGTACCAAGTCTTGAATGCCAAGTTAAGAAATGCCTGGTAGAGTTTAAGAACAATGAGATTTTAATGATTTTAAGCTAAAGAAGAATGTGATTCAAATTCTTACTTTGAAAATAAAAATAGAATATGGAGATGAGGTGGGAGTAAGGAAAAGAAAAGATAAAAATAGACAACTATGTGACTAACAAAAAAGTCTTAGAAAGAAAAGATGGCAGCCTGGACAAAAATGGTAGAAGAGAATATGAAAAGAAACAAATGGAATAAAAAGATATTTAGACAATGAAATGGATAAGACTTGGAATGAAACATCACCATTAGTGTCAGTGTTACTTTTAATTTCCAGATTATATAAATTGGATGGATGGAGGTGCCATTTGCAGAGGTAAGAAATCATATAAGATGATCCTTATTAAATTCAGTTGCAACCATTTTGAGTTTAAAATGTCTTTGAAATATCTAGGAGGAGATGCCAGGTGAGAGGATTACTAAAAATATCTAGGGTTAGAAATATCACCTGAAGTTATGTCTTTGTTAGTTATCTTCTTGTAATTGGTAATTCCAATAGGAGGAATAGATTAACTTGCTGAGGCAGGCAGTATGAGTGGTAAGAGAAGCAGGAAGAGGCCTAAGTTTTATGCGTCAGGTTTCCCCACTCATTTGTGGATCTGGTGTGCAGAATGGCCTAATATTGAATTAAAAACAGAGCCTGGATGACTGAATAAAAGGTACACGGAAATGAAATGATTAGAATGGTTTTTCCTATTACTATAGTAATTTATTTTTCCTAGAGATTTGCCTGTATTGATTGAAACTTTGACAATTAGTTCTTGATTTTATCTGAAGATCAAGATAATAGCTAATCACATGGTACTTTTCAACTGTAAATAGAGTTAGCAAACATACTATTTACAATGTTGTCTAATGTTCCTTATGGGAAGACTACTATGACAAGTTTTTCTCACAGCTTTCATTTTCATTTAATTCAGAATAAATCTGACAAGGAAACTCCCCCTGCTCTCCAATAATTAGGTGATTGTTGTCCTCAAGCTAAAACCCTAACATCCTTTTTAAAATGCAAACTTCATTTCTTTAGTTTCAACGTCTTTTCTCCTTTGCTCATGTGTGTATTTGTTTCTGTCAGATGTCTAAGCTCCCCACCATTACACTATCTTTGCTGCCTTCAAATCAGCCTAATTATGTAGGTTACCCCTTTCTGTCCTTTTCTGGTTTCTACCACTTGCTTGCATCTTCTTACATAAACTATATCGGGCACTTCAGTTACTCAGATTTCCTCATTCTCTTTTTCTTTTTTTTAAACATATTTTTTATTTTAAAATTGTGGGGTACAGTTAAGGGTTGGGTATACAAATATGCATCGTTCAGGCACCCTTGTTGATAAGGGGTGTCTCTCTGTCCCCAGACAGATATTGACTACCTTCAATCCCACCTTCCTTCCCCCCTATCCCCCCCCATAGTTTCCCACCACTGTCAATCCTTTTCTTATAGTATTATGATAGATGTTCAAGGCCTACTATATGAGTGAGAACATGTGATACTCAGATCTTTGTTTCTGTAAGAGATCACTCAGTATTATAGACTCTAGTTCCATCCAGGTTGCTGCAAAATTCATGATTTTGTTCTTTTTTATGGCTGTGTAGTATTCCATCGTGTATACGGACCACATTTTTTTAATCCAGTCCTCTTTTGATAGACAGCATGGTTGGTTCCAGGTTCTTGCTATTGTGAACAATGCTGCAGTAAACATACGTGTGCAGGTATCTTTTTGATAGAGTGATTTGAATTCTTCAGAGTATATTCCCAGTAAAGGGATTGCGGGATCATATGGGAGGTCAATATTTAGAGCTTTTAGGGATCGCCACACTGCTTACCACAGAGGTTGCACTAGTTTACACTCCCACCAACAGTATAGAACTGTTCCCTTTTTAACACACCCTCTCCAGCAACTATTATTTTTTGAGTTATTGGTAAATTG
>CAUYQG010134037.1:0-14489 GCA_963574415.1 Tarsius wallacei | reverse complement strand
GGAAGGAAGCGTGCCTTGACTCCTTCCACGATTATAATAAGCCTCTCAGAAGGCAGGAGCTAAGGACGCAGATGGATCACATTCTTTTTTTATTTTTAGAGACAGGGCCTCATTCTGTTGCCCAGGCTGGAGTGTGGTGGTGCAGTCATAGCTCACTGCAGCCTAGGCCTCAGATGGATTACAGTCTGTCACCTGCTGAGACTCCAGGGAAGGAAGGTCCAGAGAAGTCAGGTTGCCCTGGCAGGGCTTTATTTCATTCAAGGCAGAAGGAGCATCTTGTTACCTATAAACCTCTTGGAAGTATGAATACTTCCCCAAACAGCCTTTTTAAATGCAAGGACTTCCCACTGTCTAGGACAACAGGAATGTACTCATCTGCTGTCTTTAAAGTGGATGGATTTACAAGGTTTTGTTTTTGTCCAGCAATCACATTCCATTCTTGCACCAGAAGATGCTGAGTGATGTTGTCACAAATCTAAAACGGATGAGAACTTGGTAGAGTGAGTCCTCGGTGAAGGGACTCCCCCCCTCAGTGACTCCAGAAACCACTCAGGGACTCTGGAAGCCCCAGACCACAAACCTGACCCACTGAGTGCCTTCTTCCTCACACTGACGCCACTTTCCTCACACTTTTAAAGTAAAAGGCAGCCCAAGATAAAAAGATACATAGAAATAACTTAAAGCCCTACTAATGGAGTCTAAAACTACTGCAAGGATATACAAATAGTAATTTATGGTGTATTGTAATACAAACTGTGACAGAGAGGGGCTAAAAACAGTTCAAATTATTCCTTTTTAAAAATCAACCCGCAAGCTCCAAACCTGCTAGACCTGGGACATGAGAAAACGAATAGCCACAAGCCGCCTTCCTGGAAATGCAAGATAGTAATGGATTCACAACCTTATCCCCGCACCCTCTCTTTGCGAAGTTATCGGTTTACAACCCCTGCTTGTCATGTATACCCTGGAGACAACTTGTTCTTTGAAAATCTGGTTTTGCTAAATACAACCTTGCAAATTCCAAAGAAAAATGTATAGCCATACAACCCGATCCCCTTCCCTTACCTAAACTAACAGATAAAACCCCTCTCCTCTTTCTCTGGGCTGCTCAGCCTTGGAGCATTAGCCCGCTGAGTTGCGCCAGTGCTAATAAACTGCTATTCCTAAGACAGCCTCAGTGTCATGGTCTCTTTGTTCTCCCGCAACATAACAAATCTCCTTTCCATTGACACAGTAAGTATTCTGTCTTGCTTTCACTAATGGGTTGATTAGTGATGAGCTTAAACAGCAGCAAAAGATGCAAGTTCATCTGAGCCATAATTGGATTCCTGCATGCCTTTATGAACTTGGTTCTTCTGTGGTGTTTTAAATAGTTTGTTTCCTTGAGCAGATAACCTTCCCCTCCTTTCTAAGATGAGATCCCCTAAGAGTGATGTAGGGAAATTGACAGGCTTTAACTAGATTTCAGTCTGTCCTTAACTGGCTGTGTGAGGTCAGGAAGGCTGCCTAACCTCTCTGACGTTACCTCTCTGAGCCGCAAGCACCTCATCTGTCACATAGGAGGGGTATGACATCTTTTCCTTTTAGAGCAGAAATTCTACAATTCTCCTGCTTAGACTGTTCAAATGCCTAATAAATCTCTGTCCTCCCAGACTGTAGCCTGACTCCCTCTAAATAATCATATTCTAAATTAATTGGGTGTGATTCAGTGAGACTGCCTTGATCAAGGAGATGTGTGGGCCACATGTGCCCAAGTCCAGAGCACCACACCTGGGGGCTCTCGCTTCCGCACACCCACTTATCCCATCTTCATTCTGCGCGCATGTGAACGCTTCTTACACAACAGACTCCGAAACAACTCCCTTTCTGCCTTTTGCCCATCTACGCTCAACTCAAATTCTAGCGCCCACACTAGTTTTCCTGCTGCTTTGAGAGCCCTTGATGTTCTGTCATTAGAGATACACTCATCAACACTTTCAATATTCTGCCATCCCTGAGTAGCATTTACTGACTGTTTACTCCATTTTCTACTTTTTCACTCTTGTTCCAAGTAATTTTCAATAGATCGCATCCTTTTCAATGACAAGGGCCAAGCCTTACAATTCTTTTGTGTCTGTCATAATACTGGAAACTCAGTAGAGAAAATAATTTTAATGGGCAAGGGCCTTTCAGTTGACCTGGTCCAAATCCCCTGGTAGGGAAGTAACCAACATTTCCCAAATGGCTACCATCTGCCCAGTATTCCTCATAACACCTCTACGAAGTATCATTTGCTCCACTTACAGATAAGAATGCTGAAGGGCATGCTTCTATTACTTCCAGGAGATGATTTTATAAAATGTGCTCATTCAAACCTCTTTGGGGTTAAAGTCTGCCACAGACTGAATGCTAATGTGGAAATCCTAACCCCTAAGGTGATGGTATTAGGGGGTGGGGCCTTTAAGAGGCATTCATGTTACGAGGGTGAAGTCCTCATGAATGGGATTGGTGCCCTTACAAAAAAAGAGACCCCAGAGAGTTCCTTCCTCCCCTCCGATGTGAGGACACAGTGAGAAGACGGTACCTATACACCAAGAAGCAGACGCACCAGACAATGAATCTGCAGGCACCTTGATCTTGAACTTCCAGCCTCTAGAACTGTGAGAAATAAACTTCTGTTGTTTATAAGCCACCTAGTCTATGGTACAGTAAGTCCCCCGAAGACAAAAGAGTTCTATTCCAAAAGCATGTTCCTAAGTCCAATTTGTTCAAAAGTCCAACAAAGTTAGCCCAGGTGCCCAACTAACACAATCAGCTAGACAGTACCAGCTACATCACTGCTGCTTTTATGCTTGCTTCTGAACATCCTGGGCTTGAAATAAAGATACTGTACTACTGTACTCTATACAGTACAGTGCAGTAAAGTACACAAAAGTACAGCTACTTGTAGATGACGCACACCTGTGATGATGTATGCCAGCCAGACACATGGATAACCTATGTGACTGGACACGTGAATGCACATTTGCATCTTTGAAAGTTCGCACCTTGAAGGTTTGTATGTAGGGGACTCACTGCATTCTGTTAGAGCAGCCCAAATGGACTAAGACAGCATGCAGCCCTGATGTCAGCTGTTCCTGCTGATTTTTCACTTCCAACATCCCCAGCTCAGAATCTTTGGTACCCAATGACAGCCTGGACACAGAACTCCACCCTTCTTTGAATTCACCAAAGAGAATGCAGTCACAGAAAAGCACTAATGAGCACTAAGGACTCAGCTGGGGTTTTTTTAGGACACTCAGAGGAGGCAGTCATCTCTCACTCTGCAGAAAACAACGTAGACGGAAATCTCGATGGGGCAGCTCTGCTGTCCCTCCAAAGTCCTTCCTCTCCTAATACTCACCGGAGGTGTGCACTTTCCTGGCTCCTCCCACTCTCAGGTCAAAGGTGGATTAATCAGTTCTAGAAGACAGATGTCCTGTTGTTGGCTTTTGATAACGACTCACATGGACATGTATGTCCTTAGTCTGCAATTAATTCTAAGGCTGAAAAGACTGAATGATGACGGAGCACACAATAGGCTTTTGAGCATAACCTGCCAAGAACAACCTTTCCATGGAGCTGAAAAACCTTGAATCCATACTGATTATTCAGGATCATTCAAGAGGAAAAATAAAATCTCATTGTAGGAGTTTCATTCTCAAAAAAGGGTTGAAAGGCTCCTATTTCCATGTCAAACCTCTGTTAAGACGACTGGGGCTTTGTGCCAGTGACTGGTTTAGAACAATAGGTCTGTGTTTGCTTGAGATTAGATAATCTGTCAACAGTCATCTTATCTAAGATGTCACCTCTGGGTCTTATTACCCTTAGGCAATGGTTGGGTTGAAAGATGAATAAGAATGCCTTGAAGTGACTTGTTGGAAGAGACTAGAAACAGCTTTGCCAGGTTCCCATCACTCAACGCTCAACACCAGGCCTCAGTTCTCAATCATCTCCTTCTGAATGTGAACGAAGACTTAAAACCAGGAGAAGCACTCTCTACATGATGCCCATGCCATACCTCTTCTCTCACTGACACCCCAAGAGTTGCTCTTTGCTGGGAATTCTGGAGACAGAACCCAATTCAAGCCACGAGTCCCAAGTTACATAAAATCATGTGTAGGTCAGATGGTAAATGGTTTGATGTGGCATCACTCTGTTCTTCAGCTACAAAGGCATTCCTTCTCAGAGGTGACAGTTGAGTATTAGAAGCCTGTTCTCGAAGATCTCACTACTCAAAGGGTAGTCCTTGGATTGTATTACCCGAGAGTTTGCTAGAAATGCAAATTAATGCCCCACCACCACCACCACCACCCCCATCCTTACCTACTGAAACAGAATCAGCTACACTTCCTGGAAGGCTGGGATCAAAAGGCTGGAGCAAACAATTATTTCCTGGCCCCTACAACTGTCAAAAGAGGGTTATCCATCAGTTTTTACCCTAAGATAACTGCAAAGCAGACTTGTCACATAAAAAGTGTTCCCTGAAGGAGGAAGAGTGAGATGAGCAGGGAAACGGCAGTTCAGTGCTTGCATTAGGGTCTTTCTGAGTTCCTAGAGTTTCATGGTGAGTGGTTTTGTCAGTGGAAAGGTCAACTCAAAGTCACCCTAACCCTACAAAGAAAAAAAAAGGAGTATGTAGAAGGTTGCTCAGTCCAGCCTACTTACTCCTTCCTGCCTCACACCTGGTGGTCAGAGAGATGTCAGGTGATTTTCTCCTCACAGCTTTCTTTCAACATGAGGATAGCCTACATGAAGAGACCCAGTGTGGTGCATTCATGAAATGAGGGAGCCTTTTCATCAGTCTTAATAGTGAGCCTTCAATGAGAAACTCTGGTCAAAATCCCATAATTGTCACACCTTGCCTCTGTTTCTTTTTGATGAAATGGATCTATCTGATTGGGTTTCAGTACATTTAGCAGACCTGGAAGTGCCCAAGAGTGGGGTCTATGGGGAAGAAGCAGGCAGGGTTAGCAGGGACCGTCCAGTCATGAGCAACATGACTTCCAGTGTCTGCTTGGGTGTGAATGCCATCACTGTCTTTGAGAGGGTTAGGTCCAGTTATGAGACTTCGAAGGTACAGTGTACTCAGTAGAGAAAGGATAGCAGGGAGGAGGAAAGCAAGAGACGAGGCACTTCATCTCTGAGTGAAAAACAAATAAGAAGAGACAACGAGGATGGAAAGTCATGACGCACGTGGTAAAACTGTGTGAAGGATCTTGTATCATAATCACTGCTTTTAAATCATTCAACAAAGAAAACAAAACCCTCCAACTAACAATTCCAAACCTATCCATTTGGCTTGAAACTCTGAAAATCTGCTCACGTTATGACTTTAGGGCATTATTCAAAATTTACTTGAGTAATATTTCAGGAAAAGTCAATTTATTTCCCCCGTGTGGAGATTTAAAAACCTAAGGGAGCCATCTGGTGGCTTGAGTGCCTACTAATTAAAATCCTTCGTTTGGGCACAGGATTCCCATCCCGTGGGCACTGTCACTGCAGCAAATGGCATTAGTTGACAACAAGCATTCTTACACTGCACAAAAATCAAATGTTGCAATGTACACATGATCAAGTCAAAATTAAGCGTGAGTACACCGACGGGTGGCAATTCTGATGTTATTTTCTCTAAGTGCTCTGAAAAAGAAAGCGAATGTTCTATGAATAATAAAAAGTTGTGTTTTGAACTCTATTTGAAGATTACATGTTTTACATACAATAGAAGACAATTAATTCAATAATTACAAAAGTAGAAATCAATCCCAAAAGCAGGAACCCGTGGCTCGCTAAAATGACACATAGGTTTGATTATGTGTCCAGCCTGGGTGACAGAGTGAGACTCAGCCTGGGTGACAGAGTGAGACTCTTACTCAAAAAAAAAAAAAAAAAAGATATTATGCCTCCTAAAGTATAATTTTAACCAAAAATAGTATTAAAAAATGATGAAATGTGCATTGTGACTGGACTCTTTCTAAATGAATGGCATTCTGTTTTTAACAATAAGAAAATACCACAAGTGTGTTCCCGGGGAATACATACCTGGACTTAACATGCCAGAAGCACGGTTCATGGGACTTGGTGTCTAAGAGGGAGGGAAGGTCATTGTGGCTCCACTCTTTCCTGTGTCCTCTGCTCCCTCCCTGCTCCAACAAGACAGCTGCAGTAGCTGGGCTGTGGTTGGTGGTAGCAGCCTGCCTCTACTGTCTTGAATCGCTGTGTACACCATGCTAAGTGTGCATTGGGTCAAGGGACCAGTTCAATTCCAGAAATTTAGCTAAAAAAACATTCAGCCAATTTTCCCGGCACATTGCCTGCATGATACCATCCTGCTGGTTTAGTTGAACTGTTCCAATTGACGTTGTTGGAATAATGTCACAGCCTTCACCTCAGGAGATGAAAACAGGCAAAGGAAGTACAAGGTGCTGGGTGTGCGAACCGTGCAGGGGATAAATTCTCATTTCTTTTTAAAAATTATTTTATTTTATTTCTAAAAACACATCATACTATGGTATATCACATGGCGACATTACTTTTGAGTCTTGTGTTGTGACAATGACTTTCAGCCGAGAGTTCAGTTTGAGCAGAATCACTGCATTTGTCTCCAGAGTGGTACTGGTTCAACGGTTTGAATATTTGGGGCATTTTCCTATTGTTACTTATTTTATAAGTGAAAAGTGATCAAATGCAACTGGAGCAACTGATGATAAGGCATGAAGATCTCACACCATAGCCACGCAACTGAGACGAGACAAAGATGGAACTCATTAAATAGAACAGTGGCCAACTGGATACTTACTGGACTCTAGCTAGGCCAAAGTTTGGACTTAGTTCTGGAAGAACAAAACGCAAAAACCTGTATGGAATGAAGACATAAATCATCAAAAACTCATAGAGAGGAGCTAAAAACCTGGATCTCATGGAGGTAGAGAGTTGAACGACAGTCCTGTAGATGGGAGGGGTGCGTGAGAGGGACACGAAGAGAGGTGAGCGGGGGACAGACACGCAGCTGGAGAGAAAGAAGAAGCCCTCATGTTCAACAGCAGGGTAGGGGACTGGAGTTAACAACGCTGCATTGATATTTCAAGACAGCTGGAAGAGAGGACTTGGAATGCTCCCAACACAGAGAAATGATAAATAACTCACGGCGACGGACACCCCAAACACCCTGACTCGACATTCCACATTCCACGCATGTAACAAAATAGCACATGTACCCCATAAATATGTACAAATATTTGTATCAATAAAAACTGTGACTAAAATACTAGGGATAATTAGAAATTATACCTATGTATTACTATATACCTATATAAATTTATTTTTAATCTCCTTGGGGTTGGAAAGTAACAGTACATGTAAGCAGATTGTTCCACTTTTGTGCAGTGGTGCATGTTTTATGGGGTGGGGGGGTGAGGGTGGGGGCTAGGCAGCAGTTAGCAAGGGGTCACAGACAAGAGGCCCAGAGAGGCCCATCACCCTAGTCAGTAGCGAGAGGCCCAACATCTCCCCAGTCAGTAGTGCCTCCCTGGCACCATTGGGGAAGGCAGACTCCTGGCCACACCCGATCATGGGCTGCGACAGGGATCTGCCCCTGCGGAAGGCCACCTATCCTAGCTTGATGGCACCAGTCGAGAACATAGCCCCATCCCCACTCCCGGTCCTACACTCTGATCCATCCGTTTAAGCAATCTTCTGATTACAGTTTGCCTTTTCAGGTATTTCTGCCTAAAGGGAAGGACTATTCTGCTTAGCACACATGAGACCTCTTGACAATTACGTATTCCCTTGCGAATTAATAAAATTGGCACTGTTTGTTGATTAATGGGATTCTGTTGTAACAAAAAGATCCACGCCTGGTGTGCAAACTGGCTGAGGTCTAGACGTTGGTCTGTGGGGCATCCGTCAAGGTAAACATCACCCCTTGGGGGCCTGCTCATAGGGCCCCTGCCCTCGTCCCCACATCTGGCCCGGTCCTAGTGAACATGCAGTTGAAGAAAGAACAAGCAAGCGGCAGCCCAGCCATCCTTTCTTCCTACTTGGGTTTCTATAAACACTGATCAAAGTTTGCATTCCCTACATAGATATTTTTAACCAACAAGGAGCAGGTGCCAACATGCAGCGGCCAGTCCTTCAGTGTCACTGCTGTGAGAAGCTGGTTAGCACCGGGCATCCCTGGAATTCCTGGGAGCAAAGATGATCTATGCCACACTGCAACCAACCTCTGGGTGAAAGGTAATTCATGGAAACTCCAAAGCTAAAACAAGACCTAGAGAAACCTAATGCTTGGTTTCTTGCAAGTGACACCCACTTAACAGAGGCCCTAAGGAGATCTGAAATAGGCACAAGGCCTCTCGAATGTCTAAAGAATCTTTTCCACGGTGAAATGTTTTTCCGCGAGTACGCATTCCTCCTTTCACAGAGCACGGTCTCGGAGGCTCTTCCAGGTGTCAATTGTCAACGAAGCCCGCTGCTGTTGAGCTCACTGTCCCTCTCCCTCTCTGGCTCTAGTTTTCTCATTGGTAAAAGGGTATATGTGTAGTGAGGGGAGATGCTAGATTCTTTTTTTTTTTTTTTTTGAGTTGGAGATGCTAGATTCTAATGCTCTCAGTCAAATAATCCTACAGCTGAGCCTTCCCTCTGCCCCCAAATTCGTATGTTGAAATCTGAACCCCCCAATGTGATGGTATTAGGTGGCAGAGTCTTTGGGAGGTGATTGGAGATGATGTCATGAGGGTGGACCCCCATGATGAGATTTGTGTCCCCATAGAAAGAGACACTAGAGTGACCTTTCAGTCTGCAGTGTGAGGATACAGCGAGAAGGAGGCCGTCTGCACGCCAGGAGAAGAGCCCTTACCAGGAACCGAATCAGCCTGCACCTTGATCTTGGACTGCCAGCCTCCAGAACTGTGCGAAATAAACGTCTGCTGTTTAAGCTGCCCAGCCTGTGGTTTTTTGTTATAGCTGCCTGAGCTGACCAAGACACCCTCTGTGGCCCTGTGTGCCTCTCCATAGCACTTCTTGAGGCTGGCTTTGTATCATGGCTTGGTGTTATGTGTGCCTGTCCTAGCGCTTGCCCTCCACTTGGCCGCAAGTGCTCCAGACACAGGGCTGCGTCTTAACATCCTTGAATCTGTCACATCGACTCCCGCAGCGTGATGCTTCAAGAAACATCAGCTCCTAATGGCTCTGGGGAACTTCGGCCGAAGAAGAGCGGGCTATCCTTAGGGTGGTTCTTGAGCTTCCTGGTGAAATTCTTAAACATATTTTCTACATCTGCTGTGTCCCTTGTGCCTGGCACAGTTGCAGACGCTCGGTAGATGGCACTGACAAGACACATGCATTGGCAAAGGAGCCTGCTCCACCCCTCGAAAGCAGCAATAAGCAAAGCTGGTAGAGGAACAGCCCATATGTTTGCCAAACACATTTTCCACCCAAAAACTTAGGAGAAAGCTGATCTGTGGGTAGGGCACACAGAGTATTTGAAATTAGGAAGTATGCATTAAACATTAAAATAAATGTAGAATTTTATTTTGGACCAAGTGGCATATTGAAAAACCAGTGTTCGAGAATCCTCGCTGTCCATGCTCCCTTAATTCTAGACGAGCACTGCGGCTTCTGCAGGAATGGGAGATGTAGACAGAGTAGATATTTAGATCTGCCAGACAGGACGGAGACCTAAGGGATGTGCGGACTGGCTCCAGACCACGACGTTCTTCCCTGCCTCATAGGAACAGAGAGGCAAAGGCGTTCACGTCATCTTGGGGTGCACCGAATGCTCTGCCTGGCCCTGCTTTCTAAGGAAAGACCAGTTGTAAAGAAGGACAAGATAATGAACTTCGCAGCAACTTGGAGGGATTCAGAGTCCATCATACTCAGTGATCTATCACAGAAACAAAGAACTGAGTACCACGTGTTCTCACTCATAAGCGGACCCTGAACAGTTATCATAATACTATAAGAAAGGGATGCCAGTAGTGGGAAACGGACGGGGTGGGGGAGGGGGAGGGCACACTTCATCAGTATGGGTACCTGCTCTCAAACCAGGTGAAGTGAGGATCAAAATGAGGCCTGAACTTTACCTGTATAATGGCCATTTCTATACCTAACCCTGAATTGTGCCTCACATCTTAAAAATTAAAAAAAAAAAAAGATCAGCCAGTAGGACTAAGCAGTAAGCACTCGGGGGATGATTTTAGGGGCTCCACACTCTGAAAAAGAAAAGTATATGTGACCACACAGTGTAAAACAACCTGAAACTCAAAAAGGCAGGCCGGAGGCGAATTCACCAGCGCTCTTGCCACGCTTGTTCTCACGCACACTCATCTAGAAGGGAGCCTCTGCTCTCTATCACGTAGGGCCGGGTTTCCTCCCAATGACTGTCCTGTAAAGCCAGGCTTGAGTTTCCCAGTCAACCTGCAGGTGGCGCCCCTGTTCCAGTCGGCTATGACCACCCGGTGTAAACAGCTGCATCCTGGATTCCCCAGAAGCACGTACTTGCCACATCACCTTATGTGCCTAAGACAGGCAGTTTTCTGTTTTGCGTTTAGCCAGAAACCAACTGTTCCCGGAATCACAGGGTCAGAAGACTTTTTATTAAGCTGAAGTTAATACAAAGAAGTAGAGGGAAATAAAAAAGAGGACAGGCTTTCGTGATTGGGATCTCCATCCAACAACAAGCTTAGTGGGAGACGGATTTGGACTTGATGATGAAACTGACAAGCAACTCAGTAAGAGCAGTCTACCCCACAGATATCCACGTTGCCATCTGGACAAGTTGATGGAAACTCCCATTTAGACTGACCCAATGCCAGACACAGCAGATTCCTGTACGGCTTTTTGTATGCGGGTATGCTTATGGACACATTGGTGTACACTTGGGGGCACGTCATTACTGACAGGGTCTTGTCCACCTCGGGTGCCTCTGTGTGTGTTCCAGGGGTATGGCCGTGGGACTGTTCTTCACAAGCTCTCCCTCTGCCTCCTGACCCCTAAAGCACTTCATTTGCACTGGAAAGGTTGGACCGTGTTCTGGGTGGCAGCAGGTAGCTTGGTCCAAGCACTGCCGGCCACAAATTATTCCATCCCCTACCCCACAACTTGCAGAAGTCTGTGAACCTGGTCTCTCCGCTCACTATCCAGAGAGCTAACAGCCTTGATGTACGAAACCAACAGCTGTCACACTGTTTCAAGAGCATTTGTTTGCCTTTCTGTCTCTCCCGCTAGTCTGTGGGCTCTCATGTAGTTCCTAGCATATAATAGCTGCTCAGTTAACATGTAGGGAATGACTATATAGCTCAACTACAGAAAGCTGCCAACAGATTGTCCACAACTCTCTGGTGGTGGCAGCATAACACTGTTATTTATGGCAAAAATCAATGTCATTTCCGCCTGGACCCAACTACTGTACCTATTTTCAGAAATACACCTTGGATTCAATCTGGGGAAAACCAAACCAAAGTGAGGATCAAAATGAGGCCCAAACTTTACCTGTATAATGACCATTTCTATATAGTGTCTTTGAATCAGTTAGTTACAAATGATAGCAGTGAATTTTCTTTAGGAAAATTATGTGACATGTACTGTTGTAAGCACTTACATGGTGTCTCATTTAATCCTCACGACCATCTGTGAGATAAGTATTCCTATTATCACATTTCAAGGAGAGGAAACTGGGGCACAGAGAGGTTAAGGAGTTTGCTCAAAGTCACACAGCAAGTCGCAGAGTCAGGATGCAAACGTGTGCGGTCTGACTCCAGAGCTGGAGAACCTGAAACAAGAAATTCCAGGCATCCAGTCCACTTTCTTCGATTTCCTTCCCTCCTGGCCTCCTATCAAAATTAACCTCGCCTTAAACATTTTCCAACTGCTAAGTATGCCCACAGTCCACCACCTACCATATAATTAAAAAAAAAAAAATTAAACCAAGTGACAAAATTCGGCAGAAATATTGTGAAACTGATTAAATCGTAAATTCGAATATCTTCCCAGGCGTTCGGTAAGTGGATAGTTTCATGGAAGCTGTTACAGAGAGGAAATGAAATCAGCCAATAATCCTGCAGCTCTGGAAGCATCTGGCAGGATTAAAACACGCAGCCCTCCCCCTCGCCTCTCTGATGCCTCATTGCTTGTGAAAACGCTTCTTGCTGTTTCTGAGTTAGCCGGCTCTTGGCTGGGCTATGAGTCTCACTTCTAGATATTCTCGTTCCCCTAAGATTTAAGATGCATCCAGGTCCTCATATTCCTCGCGTTTTCATTTCCCCTCCCCAGACTCTTTATTGCAGCACCAAGTCTTCCCATTTGCATGTTTGCTTTGACAATGGCAAGGGGGTGGGGACAATGGTCCTTTCTGCAGTTGCTGTCTCCCTGTCTCCTTTGACCACGAAAAAAAAAATCCTGCAACCACCACCTCAGCGCGCCCACATTCTCTCAGCCGAGAATTTCTCAGCTCAGTGTATTCCATCTTGACAAGCCCCAATGCCTTTTGTTTTTTCCAACTTTCCATTTATATAATTGTGGAGGCTCCAGGCTCCTCGTGGGCTTTCCCAGAGCCCCCCAACGAGGTTCTCACCCGCCCTCCACAATGGGTGACTCACCCTGGAGGAAGGTCTAACAGGAGGAGAGATGTCTGAGGGTTCCCAGGCCACCCTCCCCCGCCAGATTCAGGCCCTGACCCTGTCCGGCCACAGTGCAGGCCCTGAAGCAGGGTGCTGCTGGGAGGCGCCACCCCCTCCCACCTCTCCTCTCATCCCCCTGTTTCCTGCCCAAGGTCAGGCGAGCTGCCAGCAGCCACCTCAGCGGTCAGGCCTCAACCCCTCCCAGCTGCCATCCGCTAAGGCGCCTTCTGGCTTCCAGATCCTTGGATGACACACGGATCTCCAGACCTGGGTCTGAGTCCTGGTTCAGTTCAAATCTCCAGGGTGACCACGTCGTCATCACACAGCGTACCGAGTTAGGCACCGCTGATGATCAAATTCATCAGTTCCCAAATCACCTCAGCCTTTGGGGCCTCCATGCCTACTGGGTCTTATCATCTCATACACAGGGGACTTTCAACACTGGACAACCTAACACGCCCAAGGACTCAACTCCACACCACGAAACACTGTTCTATGATGTCTCCTGTTTCTTACAACGAATGAGCAAGGCAAGGCAGGTACTAACCTCTCTTCCACGGGTGGAAATCTCAGCTTCGAGGCTGAGGAACTGGCTCAAGGGACCACAGCTAGTAAAAAGTAATGAGTTTTTGCCCCCTAAAGTTCTGTATTATTTTTATACCATCTAGGACTTCTGATGGTCACTGCAAAATTGCCTGTTGGCGTTTCATAATTAATCATGGCACAGCTTTCCTCATCGGCTCACCATAGTCACAAATGGCAACAAAGAAAACGCCCCAGAGGAGCCCAAGAAGTCACTCGGTGACCCAGTGCTGTGGTTTGTGAAAGCCACTGCAGCAGACTGGCCGGGCCACGGGAGAGGCCTTGGCCCAGCCTGTGTCTTCTGAGGTCTCTTGTCTATAATACTTGGAACTGACAGTGCGACACAAGTTGCTCCCTGCCCTCTGCCTGAGGGTGTTCGGTTTGCTTCAGAACTGAGGGTGGGAGAGGGAGCCACTCTAAGAAGTTCATAGAATCCTGTCGCCATCAGCCATCAGCCAGTCACTTCTCCCCACGTGGCTGACTAAACCTTCCCCACCATCAGCACCCCTCCTGCACACCGAAGCTCAACTCACTTCCGTTTATAACACAGAGTTGAGAAGGATGCGCATCGCTCTGCAGACTGTGGTTGTTTGTGTGTAACGTGACACACTTCCAAAAAATAAAATATTTGGGGGATTCGTCCTGCATAAGAAACTCCCACAGAAATGGAAGGGGCCAGGAGAAAACTAACGTTGAAGGGTGGAGTATGGGGTCCAGCTGAGCTAGAACCGGGACCTTAAAACTCTAGGACTCTAACATACAATTAGGGTCGTTTAAAACAAGCTCTGCTACATCAAACAAGTTGTCCATCTTTAATAACCAATAGTATTCACGATTAAGAAGATCCTATTCGCCGTTGCTTGGTTAAACTCTGCTGTCTCCACGTGGCTCTTTAAGCTACAGCCGTCATGTTTTCTTAGCTTTGGCTCGCTCCCCTACTCTGGGGAGGTGAATCTCCTCTCTCTCTAAATAAACTGCGTGAAAACTTAATAAACTACTTGAAATAAACTGCTTGAAAACTTAAAAAAAAAAAAAGAAGGCCAAATTCCCCAGAGTCACCACCTAATAACCTCAAAATGAAAAGAAGTCAGCAACCCACTAGCCTACAAGGTTCTGAGGCTTACACTGTCTTGGGAGTTAATAACTATAAAATGATTTCAGAAAACTGGTGCTGTTAAAAGGACAGGGACGCGCCCGTAGTTCCGGCTACTTTGAAGGCTGAGGCAGAAGGATCGCGGGAGCCCAGCAGGTCGAGGCTGCGGTGGCTGGGAG
>CAUYQG010134036.1:0-29706 GCA_963574415.1 Tarsius wallacei | reverse complement strand
GAGGCTAGGACAGCAACCTGGGTCCACCTTGATATTCATAAATTTATGTAGGGAGGCTTCTGAACTGTGTGCCTGAACTAACTGATCATTTTAGCCATTTTCATTGATTAATTTGATTCCTGCTTACCAGCTGAGCATCAGTGAATTCAGATAAATTGAAAGCAGCAACCACAAAGAGACCCCCAGATGGGCTGTCCCTTTTTCCTGTGTCAATTGTATAGATTCTGCCCAAGTCAGAAATCATGTGATCAGTAATTCTGACAAAGCCAAGTTCCAGCAGTTCTTAGAACCATCTGTTTCATGTTGGTCTGGTTTTTTCCTTTTCCTCCCTGATGGTAAAATAGGGTCATTACCCTTAACAATTTGACAAACATAATTATGAAACAAGTGTTTGGAAAAAGAGAGGTAAGGCACATGATTAGAGCAAATGATTATAATTAACTCTAATCCTAGACAAAATAAGGATGTTTTTAATATAGGTAAAGTTCGGCTTTGTTACCCAGAGCCTCCGATTTTTTTGCCCCTCTTTTTTCTTTCTTATTCTAAACATTCATGATTCTCATTTATTAATACATGTAGAAGAATCAAGTTCCATCAAATTAAAGTATGAATGAATAATACTGTCTGAAAAGGGCACTCCCTGGTGAAATTTCTGTGTTACCAGGGACAAGTTAAGATAATAAGGACGTAGATACAGTTAGAGTGAAGAGGGAAGGGTGAGGAAGCTGATAAAAATGCTAAGGAGGGGTGCCCGTCTCCCAGAATTAGTCCTTTCAGAATTGGTGAATGCGTGTTACTGTTTAACTCACTCCACCTCTGAGTACTCTCTCTGATTTTGATTTTAATCCTCAATAGGGGGAAAAAACCAACGTAAATTAGTAGGGTGAGTAACTTTTGCTTTGACCTGCATTCCTGATATCTGCACCTGTTGAAATGATATTCTTTTTAAATGGTTCACTGCCAATTACACTTAAGCTAATTAAAACACTATCTTCCTCCTTCTGTTTTTATTATACAGCTCCTAAGTGCCCCCATTTCTTAAAGAAAAACAACTAGTGAGTTTCTGGAAATGCATCTTTAGTACTTTTTCACTTAAACACACTTTGAACAGTCATGGGAGCAAGTGAGAAGTCCCGTTGCTTTCTCAGTCTTCCCTTGCTGCCAGTTCAGACATTATGATTCTTAGTTTAGAAAATTCAGACATTATGATTCTTAGTTTAGAAAATTGTTCTTAGTGGTCAAGAAAGTCAGAAATCTTGGGTAATTTTTTTAAAAAAATTTCTAAACTTCTTGAACAGTTACCTTACACCCCTCCTGTTTCTCTTAATCTCCTCATGTGTGATTTTGTTTATGCCTTTGAAATTACAGTAGAGGACAACATAAGAAATGAGGAAGAGAGAGAAAACCAAAGGCCTTGTGACTGAGAGCCTGCTTTTGGCAGGTTCTATGAAACCTCATATGGTTTTCATTTAATTTGCTCCATGACACTGTTTTTATCTGCAGATAAAGCAAAGGAGGCCTGCAGAGGTTTATTCTATCCCCAGAGGTCTCAGCATTCGCGATTTGCAGATTCCATGTCCAATCCCAAGTCTTTCTGACCACGAACCCACATTCCTTTGTGAAGAGGAAGCTACATTCCTGTTTTTATGCCGTGGCTTGCAATCTTCATACTGCCTGGATGTGGTGGCACACACCTATAGTTCAGCCACTGGGGAGGCTGAGATGGGAGGATCACTTGAGCTCAGGAGTTTGAGACCAGCCTTAAAAAAGCACAAACAAACAAACAACAACAAAAAAAAACCCCTCCATACCATAATTATGATTAAATTAACAGGATTTTGAGTCTTGAATTCCAGTAGCACACAACTTGTTGTGAAGTAAGTTTAGACTTTCAAACTCATTGTTACTTTTAATATAATTTGGCTTAGGGAGAAATGATTCTATGAAATACATTCTCAGAAATATAAAAAAAGGAAAGAATTCAGCTGTAAATCACAACATTATATTGAAATTTGAGGAAATAAAATGCAATTAGCATGGTTTTTAGATGCTCTTTACTGTTGTTATTATTTTATTTAAGGAAATTATGCTGGGAAAAATACGATTTTAGGTGTGTTATAATATAAGCATATATGCTGACATTCCCAGTCCCCCAAAATGAATATCTCTTTCAGAATTGCTTTCTGCTAATTTATAAAAGAAAAAATCGTCTGCTGGTTGAAAGGGTATTGTATCATCTTATTTTATATTCCTTAACTAAAAGATTTGGCAATATTTGAGTCATATCTCCTCTCTGCTGATAGAATAAACTTGACTGAGTTGATTATGCTCTGAGAAAAAGCCAGAGAGAGCTTGTGATTTGGTTTCAAAATTCCAAATATTATTTAAATTTTTCTCTTAGACCCTTCCTAGAATCCCAGCACATTAAAAGATGCCATATTTTATTTCATAAGCCTAATGGGTTTGGGACGCCTTCAGATCCCCACTTAATGCACTACCCAAGAAACACCTTCTGACTCCGGTTTTTAGATGGAAATCTCTCTCTCTATTAGTGACCAAGTATCATGCCTGGTGTGGTGCTTCTGATGGGCAAATCAGGGAGCATTCACTCTTGCCAGGGGAGGTAAATGCTGTAAGATTATTCTTTTTTTGAAGGAGGTCAGAAAAGGCTCTGATTTACTGTGAATGATTGCAGATAAAACCCAAAGCGAATGCTTGACCATTATCAGCCCAACAGTCTCCTAAGCCTTAAAGAATTAAAAATAGCGATTACTTAGTAACTCAGTCCCTGGGTATTGAAGAGCATGATGGAGACATATAACTATACATAGTACCTTTTATCTGCTTTGGTGGGACAGTGTTAGTCCCTCTTTAAGTAAGAAAAGTGGAGCCTTTGGCTAATTTTTAATACTTGAAGTGTTTTGTGGGTTACTAAATGAAGTCATTTATTCTTTTGCTGAGTCATTAATTCATTCAATCCTTTGTTACATGCAGGGGATACAGAATAAATGACTCACAGTCTCTGACCTCAAGGATCTCAAAGTAGATAAGATTAATGAAAGTCCAGTGGGGTAAAAACTTGAAGGGCTGCCAGGAAAGACCAGAGGTGGGACCATAACAAGAGCATGAGCACGTGGGAGGGGCATGTAAGTGAGTGGAGAAGAGATGGAAACTGCTTGGGAGGTAGGGAGGGCCTTGATCAGGAAGAATGAACTTATTCTGTAGACAATGGGGACAACGCATTGTGAGTAAAAGTGGTGTGATCAACTTTGTTTCTTACAGATATCAGTCTCAAGGAAGCTGGGTATGGTTGTACAGGTTGGGCACTGTACATCCTAAAAGATGCCATTTGCATCATTGTGGATGTGAATAGTGCCACCTGGGTGCCCGCAACCTCTGCAGTTGGGCACAGGGAGGTTTGGGTACAAAGTTTATATGCATACACACACACACACATGCGTACAAGTATACGTAAGGGATCCAAAAAAAACCCCAGAATTATCTTTTGGAGGGCAGGCCCCTTGTAGGATAGACTTTTCCCACTAGGTAAGCATTCTAAGGAACTGGTTGGCATCTGTACCAGGTAGCGTCGTTGGGCGAGGCAGCGTTTGGCTTCGTGAATTTTTTTTTTTTAATTCTTTTAACACGTTTACCTATTTCAGGATGGGTGATTTATGAGCACACCTGCCTCACTGCGCTGAGTGATCAGCAGTTTTTGACCAAAAATGCCATGAACCCTGTGCCCCACCCTCCCTAGTCACCCAATCTCACCCCCAGAAATTTTTTATTTTGTTTCCCTGGATGGAAAAATCCTCAAAAGGAAACATTTTGCTGATGTGGAAAAGGTGAAACAAAAAATGGCAGGAGCTTTAAAAGGCATCAACATGGACAAGTCCAATTATATGTATGACTTCTATAGGATTTGCTAATAATTGAGCTACCAGAGGGCAGATAACACATCTCACCCTTCTTTGTTTCTCCAGAGCTAGCGCAGTGCCTGTTCGGATGCTGTTTTATAATAATAGAAAAGCAAAGGGTAAAACAGACAGAAATAACTGAACCTACGGTGCCTAATTTCTAGTGGGGTGGGTGGGAGGAGACAGATAATAGCCAGATAACATCTCTGAAGAAGGGAAGTACTGTGGAGGTATAGGAGGCAGGCTACGGAGGCCAGGCAGGGTGGAGGCGGTATGCAGGTTGACTGTTTCCTTTGAGGTCTTCAGGAAGAGCTCTCCAATAAGAATATATTTTAGGAGACCTGAAGGGGTAGGAGGTCAAACCACACAAATATCAAAAAGAAGAACATTCCAGGTAGAGACACTGAGGCGGGAGCATTCTGCAATGAATAAATGAGCATGTTCACTGACCAACTAAAGAACATTCATTGTAATTCCTTAAATTTACAGAAGAAACTCAGTTTCATAAGGGCCAACTTCTAGCCATCAGATCCCTAGGGAGAGGAGTTGGCCCTGAATCTCTTTATGTACTCATACTTTTCCTTCTATGCTATTAAGCCATTAGAAAATTTCTCTTTTTCTAAGGGAACTTGTAAACAGCTGTTTGTTTGACCGCCCCTCCCACCCCCCCAAAATTCATGAAAAACAAATTTTTCTTTGAAAAACCTCTATCTGCTTTGTACTTCTTTGGGGTCTGATTTCTTGAAATCCAATTATATATACATGCAGGCACTTATTCTAATATTTTATTTGCCAAAAAAGGGTAAAATATCCGTATTATGAATGTTAACGATTGATTATAATTACAGTTTGTGTTTGTGTCAGTTTATTCTTTCAAAGTTATTTTATCAAAGGTATCTTATTTTTCTCTTCAACAATGTTTGAAATATCCCCTGATGAGTCAAAAAATCTATTATATTGGAAAATTTTTATCTATGAGTATTCTAATTTCTAGAAGCCATTAAGTACTAATTTTCTCCCCAAAAATGTGCAACTTTAGTTCCAAGTAAGAATTTATCCTGAGAATTTTTTGTGCGTGAGTCTCCTTGTTCATTAAAAGATGTATATGGCAGCTACTGTGCAGATGCTGTTTTGAGAGTGATTTGAATCATCTCTGCATTTGACATTTTGTGCTGTGTGCATAATGTTAAACAATCAGTTTGGCACCCCCTCCGACTGAATTGAACATCTTCTGATATAATTATAAACTGAATTTGTTAAAACCTACCTAACCAGTTGAAATTTTGGGGTTAACTGAGAGTTTGTTTATTTTTTTAAACTGTCATGCCTCATTCTAGTGTGAGTTTATTACTTCTTGGTGATCAATCTAAAAATAGAGAGAAATCAAACTTTTTTTTTCCTTTTGAGTGGGAGTATAACTCTCTCGCCCAGGCTGGAGTGCAGTGGCATGCTCACAGCCACTGCAGCCTCAACCTGCTGGGCTCAGGTGACTCTTCCACCTCAGCCTTACAAGTAGCTGGAACCACATGTGGTCACCACCACACTGGCTAATATTTTTATTTACTGTAGAGACAAGGTCTCGCCATGTTGCACAGGCTGGTCTTGAACTGCTGGGCTCAGGCAGTCCTCTCATCTCTGCCTCCCAATGCTGGGATTATGGTCGTGAGCCATCACACCTGGCGAAGTCAAACTTTTTAAAGTCAAATACTTTTTTTTTTAAGGTAGGGCATTCCAAAATTACACCATTGATTGGAGTCATTTTTGGTTGATAGTGTCTATTTATTTTTTGTACCTTTAAATTATGTTAAAAAATTTTAAACATAAATTGTGGCTATTTTTCCTACTTTTAAATTATGTTTAATTTTTTAGTATTAGTAATTCCTAAGACCTCAACATTTAAAATGTAATGATATTTTATGTGTTTGTACAGTATACTCCAAACTGCAAGTATTAATTTGCTTTCAATTGTTGGACATACTTCTCCATGTGAGATCCTCATGTAGCTTTTTCTTGCTGTACTATCTATAATCACATTGCAAATATGGAGATCATTTTTGTTTCTCATAGATATATGTCTAATGGGTGTAACTAGTGAGTGTAGGTAGTCATTTCTCATGCATTTTTGATGTCTGTTGACATAGATACTCAGTGATAATGTTGAAATATTAATAAGTTCCCCTACAAGTTCCTCAAACCATTCATCACTGTTTCGTTTATTAATATAGTCAGTGAGAATTCACATGATAGAAACCCCTACAGTAATATATTTGAAATTAACCCAATTCACCAAGATACAGTCTCTTCTTTCCAGTCAAATGCTCTAGACATTCTCTCTTCTTATTACTTTCCAGGAGTTATAGCCATTGTGCCATAATTTTTCCTTACTTTATATCCTTTCCAACACACTGGAATTTCATTGAATACATTTATGTACATGCGTCAAATGAAGGTGAAAAATTGTAGGGTACGTTTTCAGGGATCGCCTGCTGCTGCATAGAAAAATCTGATCCAGATAGAAAAAGATAGCTTGATTAAGTGTGGATCTTATCGGGTTGATGTTTTATTTGGCCAGCTCTGATGACACTTTGCCATCTACTTTCACATCACCAGGATTCGTCAGCCAGTTGAAATCGAATATATCATGCATTGTGTCTTGTCCTAAAAGTGCAATCCCAAATCATGTGTGGTTAGTGTAATAAAAGTGCCAACAAGTTTTGATAACTTTCATGATTACTCTTCTGCAAAATTACCAGCGTAGGGGAAAGAATTTTAAACTTTATAAAATAAAATAAAATTCTACCGATGTTTAGTTTTAAAATTATTGGATATAGCACTAGTGTTATTTTATCCCCACTTATGAAAAGACACATCTAATGTTAAAAAACAAATGTTTTATTTTTAATTTAAAAGTAATTAAGTACTCTGAGCAAAAATGATCATTTTATCAACCTCATTTTTAAAAAAAATTATGCTAAGTCAAGTAATATTTTTAGATAAAAGTCTGGATCTTTGTTAATAGTGAAATCACATGAGTGAAATCACATGGCCAACCCCAATATCAGTAGGGTGGGGAGATATATTCCTTCTGTGGAGGGGAGGACTTTAGGACAGTGATGATTAATGTACTATTATTTTAGGGGGAAAAAAACTTGGTTGTTTACTGAAGGAATTCAAATAAACTAATTTATCCATTTTTCTAATCTAATTTTCTAAGTTTTTAGCAAATTTAAGTCATGTTCTCTTATAAAAACTTCTAGATGATTCTGGTACTTCTCATAAATTCTTTTCCCTGGATTCACTTAATGACATATCTTTAAAAATCAGTAATAGAGGGTACATTTATCTTAATTTCATAATGTAAATCCTTATTTCCAGGGTTTATACTCTCAGAATTGTTACTTTGTTTTGCCAAGTATAATAGAGTGATATTACTAAGATATAGAGCTTGACAAAAGGCTCATTTCATTGGAATAAGCAAAATCTGTAAAACGTAGTTATGTTTAGTCTGTAAATTCAAATTAACATTGATTAACCTCTTATGTTATACAAAATGACAAAAACTGTTATCAACTATTGTGTCTTTTTTCCCTGGTCCCTGAAATTATATGGCTATGGGCTACAATAGTGGCAAAACACAAAACATAAAATAGAAACTATTATCCAGATAATTAAAAATAAAATATTTGAGCTAAAGTTTCATGACCTTTCAGGAGAAAGTGTTTGGGCTTCAATTCTGCATCTATTCTCTGTTTTGTTTTGTATATGTAAGCACTGTTAACAATTGAGACAGAACATGAACTTGATTCTTTTAGTTGAAGTATTCATTTTCTAATGGTAATATAAAACTAATTTTAAATTATACTTTTAGAGAAACTTTTCCTAATATATAATAAGAAAATGCAAACAAGAAAATTGATTAGAAGAAAACAAATGACTTTTTGTCAATCAAGAGATTAAAATATCTTGTCATCTTATGTTGGGTACATTATATGGCAAGGTTAAGATATTCATTTTTCACTTAAATTTTTATGAGGCTTATTATCCAAATAAAGTTAGCTAACAAGTAAAGGTTTTATAATGGGAGAATAGACAGCAAAATTAGAAATTGTCCATAAAAACCAAAATAGTTATTAGATTAAAAAGTGTATAATTCCTTTATATACAAAAATCAGCCTGGTTTTTAAAAATATATTTCTTTGGTAAGATCTTTGCCTTTGGATTTTTACCCCTACATTTTTACCCAAGCTTCCATGTTGGCAGCTACTTGGAAACAAACATGAGGCTTCTAAATCTTGCTATATAAATCACTAAAAAACCAATAGTATGTTAATGTTTTTAAAGGGATTACATGGTAAATTATTAGTCATAAAAATGAGTAACACTTTGGTCACATGCCAAGAAAAATCAGGAAGAAGAATATATCGGAAGTTATTGAAGTAGTTCAGATGTGAGGAACTCTGGGCCTGGGCCAGGCCGCCAGTGGTAGCTTTTGAACAAGTATAAATAACAGTAACTCTAAATGTTGGATTGAAAATATAATGCTTTATAATGATCAATTTATTATTTATGTGTCTCACAGTGGTCCTCAGTATAGCCATGAATGAGCTGTTGTCATAACTAATAAGTGGTGATGTTGATGGCGCCAAATGCAATGGTCTTTCCTGCATTCTATCTTGAAGGGAAAGGATGTGTGACTTGTATATAAAGGAAGAATCAATAGTTTTGGTGGTGACTAGACTCTGAAGGATAAGATGAAGGAAGAAGGCATGGCTATGCCTTTGAACAGAATAACGTAGCTGAGAGGAGTGGGTGAAGATGTCTGACATAATAACATAATAATGAGACATCCAAATGGAGCTCTCCTGTGGGTGTTTGGAGATGAACTAGAACCATTCAGGAAGGACTAGAAATAGTGAAAGAGAGTCAGTGGTGTAAGAATGTCTATCAAGGTATTTTTATTTTTTAGGCATTATTTATATGCAATAAAATTCTTACTCTAAGGGTATAGTTCAAAGGGTTGAACAATTGTACACGTCATAGAAGGTGCAGAACATTTCTGTCACCTAGAAAATTGCCTTGTGTCTTGTCCCAATGAATTCACTTCCTCCTCCCAGCCCTCAAACAGCCACTTTCTAATGTCTATTACCACCAGTTCTAGGTCTTCATTTATGGTATCTCATGGTATGTATTCTTTTGGTTCAAGTTTCTTTCATTGACCATAATGTCTTTTGAGATGCTTGCATGTTGTTGCATTGCTAAGTAGTATTCCATTGTGTGGATGTAACATAATTTGTTTATCCATTCATTTTTTTGTTATTTATTTCTTTACTTTTTATTTTGAAGATGTGGGCAGCAACTTGGATAGAATTAGAATCTATAATGCTCAGTGATTTATCACAGAAGCAAAGATCTGAGTAGTACATGTATTCACTCATAAGTGACCCGTGAACATTTATCATTCATTTCTTGATGAATACTTAGGTTGTATTTATTGGAGATGATTGTAACACTGTATGAACGATCAAGTGTGCAGCTCTTTCATAGACATGTGTTTTTGTTTCTCTTAGTAAAATACTTAAGAGCGGAATTGCTGGTTCAATGTGTTATGGTGTTCAATGTGTTATGGTTAATGTGTTTATAAGAAACTACCGGAGTTTTCTGATTGTGCCCTTCTATATTCCCACCAAATATGAGTTCCATTTGCTCCCCATCTTCAACTACCTTTGATATTGATAGCCTTTTTTTTAAAGGCATTCTAATGGTTGTTTAATCTTTAAAATATGATCATTTCAAAAGAACAGGGTGCCAGTTTTGGACAAAGCACTACAGTGAGAAGTTAGGTGAAGGAGGAAGATTTAGTCAGGAAGACAAAGGAGGCTTAGAGAAGCACCAAGAAAATGAGTCCTGTCCCTCTGAGGTTCAAGAAGAACAAAACATGGGAAGCCTATCCAACTGAGCAAAAATATGAACTAGAAATAGGGCAGATCTAGTTGAGTTATGAAAAGTTAGCAGGAAGTAATTGTCAGTGCTGATGGCGTAGGAACCCAAGATTTGGGGGAAAGAAATGTTGAAATGTGGCTGTGAGGATGATGAGAAAAATAAGATTGAGAGCCAGAGTAGTGATGGTCATTTGTGTAGACTAGAGATGGACCCAGAGCAAAAAGAAAGTTTGAGACAGTTCTTCAAATAATTATGTTTGAAAAGACACCTTAGTGTTGTCTATGTATATAAAATAATATTGCTTATTTGAATAAATTCATATAGATATCAATTATGAAGTTTTATCCATTCAAAGTATACTTATTACTATGCTTACTTATACTTATAATAATATTTATACTTACTTATAATAATATACTTATTATAAAAGTCTAATATATGCTATAAGTATTTTTATCTCCTCCTTGCTGTTTACTTTTTATTCTAGGTACATCTTTGTCTTCTTGTCTGCATGAACTTTAAAATTATCCTTCCTTTCTTTAGTCTTTTATCTTTAAACATGAATAAATATGTGCAAATTATAAACTGGTCTTGGTGTATCCTAATGAGAAAATAAGGAGCTTTTCTTTTTATAATAGCCCTTTCATTTGCTGTTGCCTTAAGGTTTTATAGCTGTCTTCCCTTCCCATCTCTTAGCATTTGGATAACTGAGAGTCTAAGTGCTTTCCACAGTTCTGTGCTTGTAAAGTACCCAGGTATTACATAGTTACTCGTTTATATTGCATAGAACTGAGATCATAAAATCAAAATTGCAGACAAACATTGCTGATTCATTCAGAGACTCCTTCCCTTATCACTCTTAATGAATGCACTGTTCTCCAAAATGGCATGACCAGCATCAGAAAGGAATTACTTCTTTCTTACACTTCGTTCAGTATATACTGAACTTTGCTCACCAGTGTGTTAATGTAGCAGTTTCTGAATTTTGTGGGCTTACTTAAAAAGAAGGTGAACCTTGCATAGGGACAGGTTTATCTAAATATCCCTTCATGATTCTTGTACTCTGCTGAAAACATTCTTTAAAGAAAGAATATGGGGAATTGAAGATGGTGCCAAGGTCAGAATTATACACTGATCACTAGGAAGAGTTAAATTTTGAAATTTCTTCATCAGGAGAGGGAGAACCAAGGAATTTTTTCAAAATTGGATATATTTCAAATATATTGGATATTATCAGACAACAGGCAAGGTTGAACAGTGATTCAACTGGGATATATAGAGAGAGGGGACCCCATGTAGAAACTTTGAATGTTTTCTGCAATAAAATATATTCCTGGGCATGTGTAATTATGTATTTGTAATTTGTTTAAAAAGAAGTGTGTGCTGAAGAGTCAGATTTTCAACCATGACTTGAGGTGCTGATTATCTCTTAGATGATCCTATTTAGCTCTACTATATAGTGAGTTCGTGATTTGTTAACATACTTGAAAGACCAAAGCCTGCCTAGGTAAATATAACTTCTTGTGACTACCCAGAGTCCTTTGCTGTTTAGTCGTGTGGTTTGTGTTTCTACTCTGCTGTTTTGATGAATGATGACTGTGTCTGGAATGACAGCTTCCCCTTAAGTAGGAGAGTCTGTATATCATGATTTAGCATGGTTTGATGCACATGTATACATTTGTTCTTTAATAATCAGTTACTCAATTCAAATAATCAAATAAGAACTTGGAATTTCAAGTTTCAATAATAAAACTATTAAATGGGATTTAATATAATAACAATTTATAAGAGATGAAATAAAAACTAGCAAGAAATTGATATGCAAAAAATATTAATTATGAAGATGGTAGTTGTCCTGGGAGTCCTGACCCAGGAAACTCATTCATGGCTCCAAGCTCATTAACTATTATTGTGGGCTAGCAAAGGAGTTTGGCGACAATAAACTCCCAGAATGAGAAGATTAGAGTTTGTGTCAGAAAACTGACTTCATTGTGCTTTTTAAAACAGTACCTGTAGACATGTATGTTTTACAGAAGTGTTTAGGGTTCATTTTAATGTGTCTAATTACTTTTTAAATTGCAATTATATCAAAATCACATAGAAGTGAGTTTGCTACCAATGCTTTTACAACCTTGGAGTCTGTATGTATGTTAATTTGTATTGCCAGATTATCTTATTTGGGGACAGATCACAAGCAGATCTTTTCCCATCTCTGCTCATGTGTACATTCCTGCGAATGCGATTCTGGAGGCGAGGAATCAAGCCCTCCCTATCATGTAGTAAACCTCAGTAGATGGGAGTTATGGCTGCTTCCTGCTATCACTCTTTTATTATATACCATTGGTAAGAAAGGTTGTCACTTTGTACTAGCTCTTTTCAAATCGATGTCTGCAGATGTCCACTCACATAAAATCGCACAGTTGAGCACGTTACTAGAGCACACGTGTGCCAGTCTCAATTAAATGTCAGGCAGAGCGAGGCACATGTGTTAAACATGTGCGCTCCCACAGCCTAGCAGACACTTGTGTAACAGCAAGTGAATGTTTAGTATGTGTGGCCACAGTAATGTCTGATAAATCATCTTGGTTCTAATTTTCTCATGTCTATAATAATGATAAATAGTATATGCTTTTGTTGGACATTTTTAACTTTGAAAAAAATATTTCTGTTACTTCTTTTCAGGCTTCTGGGTATTGATTTATTATGAAAGCATGGCATTTACATTGTTCAGTGTACAGATCTGAAGTGTACAGCTCACTGAATTTGTGCCTGTGTGCACACTCATGCGACCTTCATACAAGATCAATATATAGACTTATTGTGAACACTCCAAAGGTGCCTTTATACTTTTCTACCCAGTAGTAATCTAAATTGTTTTAGTACTTGGCAACCCTATGATAATCCAGATTATTCTAATGGCAGAGAGTCGGTTAAAGACGCTTACCATTTTTAACTGCAGATTTTAGTGGATCTTGATTCTTTTATACTCTCTAATAGAAACCAAATGCAAGATACAGTGAATGGTGCCACAGATACTACAACAACTAAGATTTTAGTCTTGATCAAAATACGTCATTGTTCTTTTTATATTTGCTTCATAGTTATTAAGGATTTCCATTCATAAAATACATTATTATAGCTAGATATTGCTCTTTAAAAATATACTTAGGGATTCTGTTTACAACTTAATTGTAAAAATTCTTCTTTTCCCAGAACTGGAAGTTTTTCTCTATGCTGTGGGTATACGTTGATGGATTAGGATTCACTGGTATATTGGATTGAATAAGAGGAAAGCGTGGGATTGTAGCTAACGTAATGGGGAAGTCATTTAACCTGTTGTCTGTGCCATAACCATAGTGAGTGACCTTCATGTTCTGTGTGTGTTTATGTTTTTAGTCCTGTGTCTATGTGACAATATATATGAACATGTAAACTACACATCTATGAACATGGGGATTAAATTTGTCATATTTTGTACATTCTGCCAGCCAGGAAGGTATGTTGTAAGGAGTCATTCTTGCGACGACTCCAGCCCAATGCCACTGAACCAGATTCCTGTTTTGATTATTATATTCTCTGGTCCACAGTGCTCATAATTCCACATCTATAGCCATGATGTTTGGTCTGACAATAGGATTGAATATTGTATTTCTTTACTTATTCCCTTTTCCATTTCAAAAGAAATTTTGAGGCAATTTATATAAATATATCCACTGAAATATAATTGAAAAAACAGCCACCAAACACGTCACAGTCCAGAAAAAAACCTTGCAAGAAAAATTGGATAAAGCTAAGGAAACGTTAATACCTAGATAATGTAGAGCATATGGTTCTATATAATTAAAAGTAGAGGCAAGAAGCTAGTGTCATTCACACATACCTGAAAGTCCCATGTCTGAGATTTTACTTTAGGAGAATCGCTCCAAAATATAGCCCCTAAACAAGACAATGAATTTTTTTGATCTGACAACTTATTTCGAATTACAGTTAATGTGGCAGGAAAAAAATGCCAATTCAAAAAGGAAATGCAACCAATTGCCCTGAAATGTTGCTACAATATTGCTTATTTTTATACAAGTGTTCTAATTGCAACTACATCATTAGATAATAATGTAGTAATGAATTGTAGCTTTCACTGCATGTGAGTAGACACATGACTGTACACTTGCATTAATTAAATCTAATAAAAATTGTTACTTTCTGGCTTCACAGAAAGTGAATTATGTATACCTAATCTAATTTCTGTCATATTTTTTTGTGTGACCATTTAACTTTAAGATAACTTAAAAACACACAAAAAAAGTAAAAGGGACTATTTTAGAGATCTTGGAAAGATGAAAATGAATTTTTTAAAAATTTATTTCTGGTGAATTTGAAATGCAGAACATATTTTCCAAGAGACAATTCCTCCTTTTTGTCAAAAACATCAAGATTGGACTAGAAAAATTTTCCATCCAAGGCAATCTGTTGTTTTTATTGCCTGGAGGAATTTTCATGCACAAGAGAGTATGATTTAGTGGAAGCCCAGGGCTGGGCATCCTTACTCCTTAATTTGAATCTACCTCTGAGCTGGACTGGCTGTGTTTGTAGGTGAAGTAGGATCAGTCCCTACATCTTCAAAACGAATCCTTTACCTGTTCCTCCCTTGCCCGTTAGACTGTGAAGGGGGAAACATCAATCTTAGCTGGAAAGTTTTTCAGTTTCTTATAAAATTGGTACTAAGTACCCTGTGGCATGCCATGACAATTGTCTAAGGATGCTTTCTATGCAGTAGTGGACCCCAGGACCAGACTCACCACTTAATAAAGCAGACAGAATGCAATACAAGTTTATCTGCATCCCTCTAACTTGATTTTGAGTACCACACTAGAGAAGTCTTGACTTTTATTGCTGCAAATTGTGTCACCGTGGGTTACTTCCCAAAATACTTGATGATAGAAGGATTAGTTTACAGTCTAGACACAAAACAGTGCAATTTTTTTTTAGTACAAAAATAAAGTTATAGCAAATATATTGGTCAAAGCAGACTGATGTCGGTTTTGACTTACATTTTAAAACCTTAAATTAAAAGGTTTGGTCTATTGCTTGAAGGAAGAGAATGATCTGTAATTAAAAGTTTGAGCAATCAATTAAAAGTAAGTTAAGAATTATCTATAGGCCGGGCTCTGTAGCTCAGCCTGTAATCCCAGCACTTTGGGAGGCCGAGGCAAGTGGATTGCCTGAGCCCGTGGGTTTGAGACCAGCTCAAGCAACTTGGCGAGACCTCGTCTCTACAGTAAATAAATAAATAAATAGCCAGGCCTGGCTACTCGAAAGGCTGAGGCGGAAGGATGGCTGGAGCCCAGCAGGTCGACATGGGGGTGACTGTGAGCATGCCACTGCACTCCAGCCTGGGAGACAGAGTGAGACTCTAAGTGAAAAAAAAAAAAAAAGAATTATCTATAAAAGTCAGAGACAGACATTTAAAATCTATTTTTGTAAACTACTATGAATTGCTGAATTATGACATGAACTTTGAACACTTGGCACTCTTGTGTAAATAGTGAATTGGCAAGAAGAATAAAACAATATATGCTGAGTGGGCATTATGCACGAGCGAGACATCCCACACCCCTTATCTCTTTTTCATCCCCGTAACTGTGTGAAATAGGTATTAATATTCCCACTTCAGAGATGAGATACCTAAGGTTGTGTGAGTTCAGGTTCCTTGAGCAAGATCAGAGATAGCGTATTTGGTACTAGTGTCCAAACCTAGCCCTGCCTAACTCTGAAGTGTGCTCTTTCTGTTACACTCTAAAGGAACACAGTTCTTAGTCCCTGCGTAGAGACTCTCACTCTATGACCTAGAGTAAAGCGAGCATAGTCTTATGCTCAGTCAGGTTAGGGCTGAGATGGGAACGGACCAGGTGATCTTCCAAACGTCTTCTGGCTCCCAATTCTCTCAGAGTAGTGGGGTGGGGGGAGCATGTGTAGAATTGGCACTCATTTCTGGCCAGCACTGTTGTGACCCCTGACAAGTCCCAGAAATCTTTAGGGGTCTCATGTACAGAGGCAGAGGTAGTCATTAATGCCCCTGTTCCTGCTGCAGGACTTTTGTGAGAACCAGATAATATATGAGAAGGTGTTTTGCGACTCTAAAGTATTTCACATATGTAGAATATCACCATGATCCAGCAGTCATAGCCTCACTTTCAGGATCAACAATTGAAAATATTTGTAGAAAAACAAAGGTATGCAAACCTTCCATTCCTAGGGTATGATTTATGAAACTTTTATGTTCTCAAGAGTGTTTGTGCTCTTAAACTCATCATAGGAAAATGAAGTCACTCTCAGTTGTTTTATTAGTGACTCAACCTGTTACAATTTCAAAGAAAATCAGTTTTAATCGCTTTCAGAAATAGCAACAAATTATTTTGAAATGTACACAATGTGTGAAATTTTCTTTAGAATGAACTCTACAAAATTCACTGAGATTTCCATGTATACTGTGGACCAGAAAGGCTTGAAAACTAGCCACCCTTCACAAGAGTCTGACTTTTATTTGTATTATAATTAACAGAATGGGTAGGTACAAGTTTCACACTTTACAAGAGAATTAATTATAGAGGCATCCCATTTGTCTAGCTGGTTACTTAATTTGAAATTTAATGTATAAAATTGAAATGTTCTGAAACAAAAATGCAAAATGAGTTAAAATAATTTAATGGAAGGAACAAAATCTTTTAAAAGAAGAATTAGAAAGCAGACATCCAGACAAAGGGAACATGATGTGTTTTTGATACACAAAGATGGTTTCTACGTGCACAGGGCAGGCTCATCCTTTACAAAAAGGATCTTGGCAGGCACTGAAGCCACTCTGTATTACGGAACTGAATGTTAGGTCCTAAAACACATCTGCCTACACCTGCATTTGAAATGTGAGTATATTTGTTGTTTTCTCTAGGCCATAATTTTGTCTTCATTGATTCTCTGAATGAAATAGGAATATGGAGAAAGGAACAAAAAGATGCATTTGGATTGAGCTAGAACAAACTCCTCAAATTCTCTGCCATAACTTTAGATCAGTTCCTTTGAAACTGATTTGAAATCAACTGATTTGCGTTTCAAAAAGAAATATAATTGCCTGTGTTTGCCAAATTTTCTAGAGTGATCATTTTACCAGGGAGAATGTTTTCTAAAAGCCAATCAATAAACAAATTATAATTTTGCTTATTAAAAGTAAGTTAAATACAGAAAGAATTAGTCAAAGAAGAGTATCTTATTGAACAAGGAGACCTAAGCAGAAAGCCCTGTGAGATTTAGTTGGCAGATATTTTTATTAAATCACATATGTATGGACTAGTATGGGGAGGACAAACATGGCGGCTGCCACACTTCTCTGTTGAGATGATTTCCCCCCAGGTTCCCCTGCCCTTCCTGTCCCTCTTTTTTCCTTCACTTCTCTTTAGATTTGCAGTTGTTTGTTTATTTCTGTCTCTTGCAAACTAGACTTTAAACTTGTCTAGGTAATCACGATGACTCTTGTAATAAAGAAAATGTACTATGTACATTTTTTCTGCCTAAAAATAAAACATTTTTTATAAACCATTTTACTAAATAGTCTCCTAATCAAATCACCGTGTCTCTGAGAACAGAAGTGGTTGCTTTGCTATGCCCAGTACATGTGCTATGGAGCCAAATACTTGAGTTCAAATCCTAGAACTGCAGTGTATCAGCTCTACAATCTTGGCAGGTTAGCTTCATTTCTCTAAGTTGCCATTTCTTTGCTTGTTTTTCTATCTTTAAAATATGTAAGGGACCTAAATCATATGGAAATTAAATAAAACAACACTTACAAAGTACTTAGAAGAGAACATGGCAAATAGTGAATTCTCAAGAAATGTTCATTTGAGAAATTAATTTACTGATTATTCAGTAATGAGATAAGGTATCGATCAAGGATCTGCTTTGTAAAAGGGACTGTATCTTACCTTGAAAACAATACAACTTGTTATACACATTAGATTTGAGTATAAATCTGCTCTCACTAACTACATGACCTTGGACAAACTATATAACTTCTCAGAACTTGTTTCATCATCCGTAAAATGGGTTGTTTTCTGTGTTGCCACATGACTGTTTCAGAGAGGAATATGAAGAGTGCCTAGAACAGTGCCTGGCAAACTGGAATAAATTAGCTGTATAGTCATTACTGATGTTGTCACTTAGATTCTTCAGGAATGAAAGTTAGTTAAAATTTATGACTATGCAAGAAGAAATTATGAAGAACACAAAAGCCGTAAGTGAAAAACATATGCTTTGACAGTATAATGTATGCTATCTGTTTAGAGGAGGTAAGAGGCAAGACTTCATGGCAGAGGTGGGACTTTATATATCAGAGACAGAGAAAGGCATTTCTGGTGAGCGAAATGTAAGCTGAAGCCCCACAGTACAAAAATAAATGAATGAATAAAAACCCAGAAGGAAAGGCTTATAGAGAAGTAATGTGGCATTATTACTAGTGGATTAGGGACAGAACATGAGAGGCTTTAATGTCATGTTAAGAGTTAATTCTGTAAACTTGGAGACTCTCCTGGATGATTTTTGAACTAGGGTTGATTTAATGAGGGAAGCAGTTGAGGGAACTGTTTTAGGGTTCTTGGTTGCTGATAATAGAATCCACTTTAACAATTTATGATGAAAGGGAGTCATTAAATGTTATCATGTCCACAGAGCAGCCAGTGGGCACTTCTAGCAAAACAGCCCTGCCCCTCCCTGTTCACCAGTTGCACCTCTAATTGGAACCGAATGCCAGAATCTTCTCCAGCTGCCCCAGAATGACTTATTTCTCAGCTGTCCTGCTTGCCAGAAGACCCAGCCTCTGCACAGGGCTGTCTCCTGACATTGCTCACATCCATCTTGCCTTGGCTTGGTGTAAGCTAGTTCACACATGGAAACTTGGTTGCAAGGGCCACTGGGAAATGTAGTTTTTAGCTTCCTATGGTCTCTTCTTTAGGATGTCAAAGAGGGGGGCTGGAATGGATGCTGAGTGAGCTAACTTCCAGTACTTGTGCAAGTGTCCCATATGTTGGTCACATGTCAGATGGACAGCCAGAACAGAGATGTATGCACACCATCCAGCAGACACGAGTGTACTACACGTGAGGTAATAGCCCCTCATTTAGAAGGATTGCAGTAACAGTGGAAAATAAGGGGCAGCTGAGACATTTCAGAGTGAATAAGGAATGAGGAAGTAGTCAACAATAGTTACATAGCTCTGAAATCTAATTCTCTGAAAAAAAAATTGTTTCACTAATGGAAACATGGATGGAGAATTGGCAATAGAGGGAAAACCATTTAGTTTAGATGGATTGAGTGTGAATTGTAGTGGGAAACACAAGTGAAGATAGCCAATAAAGGAACTGCAAATGGAAGATTAGAGCTGAAGGTGTCACTGGGGAGATGCCAGCATGATGTACCTTAATGAATGCCTGTGGGGACAAGGGCAGAGGAGGCAAAGGAGGAGCTAAGAAGGAGATGAGGATGTGTCTGTCAGAGATGCTGGAGTGAAAGGAGGCAGGAGGTAGCACAGAGACTTGGAGGCCAAGAGAAGCACGCACTTCCAGCCTGGTGTGCAGGGAGTGGGGAATCAACAAGGTTAATGACTGAGGTAAGTTTATCCTGAACTAAAATCAGTACTCCGGTAACAGAGGTAGAAACCAGATCACAAGAAGTAAAAAAAAGAGAAGCATAAAAATTAGAGCCCGTCATAGACGACCCATTGTAAAAATTAATCTGGGATTGAAGCAATAGACGTTGTGATTTTTTTCTTCTTTTAATTTAAAAGGAAGCCCATTCTGTGTATTTCTGAGGACTGCAGAAAGAACCTTAATAAACAGAAGTAATTTAAGTGAAGCATTTCTTATCAGAAATAAAAATGCTGTGTCAGTTTTTAAAATGCTGTAGGGGCCAGGTGCAGTGGCTCACACTGGGAGTTCGAGACCAGCCTGAGCATAGCAAGACCTCATCTCTACTAAATATAAAAAATGAAAACAGGCCAGACTTGGTAGCTTATACCTGTAAATTCCAGCACTTTGGGAGGGAGAGGCGAGAGGATTGTGTGAGCCCAGGAGTTCAAGACCAGACTGGGCAACTTGGCAAGATCCCGTCTTTACAATAAATCAAAATATTAGCTGGGTATATTGGTGTACACCTGTGGTTCCTGCTACTTGGAAGTCTGAGATGGAAGGATCGCCTGAGTCCAGGAGGTCAAGGCTGTGGTGTCCATAGGCATACCACTGCACTTCAGTCTGGGTGACAGAGTGAGACTCTGATTCAAAATAAATAAATCAATAAAATAAAAACAGTCGGTCATGGTGGTGCATGCCTGTAGTCACAAATACTCAGGAGACTGAGGTGGAAGTTTCACTTGAGCCTAGGAGTTTGAGACTGCAGTGATCCGTGACTGTGCCATTGCACTCTGGCCTGGCAACAGAGTGAGACCCCGACTCAAAAATAAATAAAAAAGCTTTTGTGGTTCTAACTAAATTCAGCAGTGTTCCATGTGCTTGTCATGTTGGAGGTGGTTTAGGAGCATGTATGTACATGTAGAAATTGACGTGATAGCCTATTCTAAGGATGTGATGTCTGTGTTTACAAGCAAAGCTCATTAAAGTTCACAACCAGGTTAAGATTTTATAAAGATACAAGGAGGAATAGGATGACATAATTTTAATTTAATATTGTGCAAATATATTTCCGAATGGCATATTTGTGGGTCCAATCATGGTCAAGGTAGAACAGTAGGGTATATACAGGCCATCATGAGACTATGCTGGTGTTCTACATTAATTCACATTTGTAAAGTAGAAAAACTCTTTTTTAAAGATTTTTTTTAACACATAATTCTTGTACATATTTATGGGGTACATGTGATATTGTGATACATGCATATCATGTGTAATGATCAAGTCAAGGTAATTAGGGTATCTAGCACCTCACACATTTACCATTTCTTTGTGCTGGGAACTTTCTAAATCTTCTCTTTTAGCTACTTTTAAATAGACAATAAATTATTGTTAACTGTAATCATCCTACCATGCTATCGCACACTTAGCACTTGTTTCTTATGACTGTGTTTTACCCCTTAGCCAACCTGTCTTCATTCCCCAGCTCCCACTCTTCCCAGGTCCTGGTAACTATCATTCTACTCTCTGTCTCTACGAGGTCAACCTTTTTAGCTTCCACATGTGAGTGAGAACATGTGATATTTGTCTTTCTCTGCCTGATTTATTTCACTCAATATAATGTCCTCCACTTCCATCCACGTTGCTGCAAATGACCAGATTTCATTCTTTTTTATTTCTGTAAATCTTCTGTTTTCAAGCCCTTTAACCCTTGTTATTGGTCATGCTGTTACCTTAAAAAAGCCATCATTTAATCCGTGCAAGGTTTGTTTTGCATGGTGTGTAATGCTTCCAATGGGACAAGGCCTGTGTGGGGCATGATGATACACATACGAGAAGAAGGAATTTCAAGGTCTCTGCTCTTTAACACTGCCCTGCTTACAGAATACTATAAAGCAGTCCAACTGCCTGTCATGTTGGTCCTGTCCACATTGATGATGCTTTTGTAAACACAAGCCACAATTAGGACACAGCCTGACAAATTAGAACCGCAGACAGTAGAGTGAACTTTCTTGACTTCCATGCCAGCCGCTCATCTGATATGCAATTAACACCAAATTAGAAAACATACAGACTCAAAACGAAAAAGAAACTAGAGTCACTTTGCAACCACTGGGTCATACTTCCTAGTCAACAGATCATTCGGATGGTTGGTTTAACATTAAATTTCCAAAATACTGGTTACTGTGGGATTCCTATAGAATGCAGTCTATTGTAGCCACGGTGATTTACATTTGTCTTGTTATTTAACAGCATGTTGTAATTCTCTGGTTATTTTTTATTCTGGAATTAAGCATTTTAAACGTTTCTTCATGATGATTTCCCTGTTTTGAAATAGTCTTTAGTGTAGTCGCTTAGTATTTAGCCTATTGATAACAGTATTCAGAGAAAGAGAATCCTCTTAGTAGTTATAGCCCTTACTCTAGGACAGAGTTAGGTATGAGACATGGGACAGCCAGGGGCAAACTTCACCACTGCAACTTGGGACTCCAGTAGGTAAGGACAAGATCATCAAGCTAAGATGTATGTAGCACACACTGTGCTCCAGGCATTGCTGTGAATGAGAGTCTGTGTTTATCTCCACTATGAAGGCAGGGAAACTGAGGCACAGAAGATAAGATTGCACACCTAGACCACACAACAAGTAAGTGTAGAACCTGTAATTGAACCCTGGAAGTCTGGTCTAGAGTCTGTACTCAGGCATGTGCTGTGTAGTTCTGGGAAGTTTCTGTGATCTTTTAACTCTCTAGCCTGGAAAGTCCTTCAGGGTGGGAACAATATTTTACACATTTTTACGTTGCTACTGTCTGTCACTGGGCCTGGAAAACAATAGGAACTGCACAAATGTTCTGATTCATTAATTATTTTTTAATACTGTATCATAATGTTCTCTCTTGTATAATTATCTAAATCGTATTGCTTTCTTATATTCCAAGGGCAGGAAGGAAAGAGTGAAAACATCAGTTGGTTCTTTTAATTTTGTCATTTCTTTTTTTTTTTTTAATCGTGGTATTTCTATTTTACTGTTTGGCAATATGTAGTTTTTTATGCCTATGCTTTGTGTGTTTATTACATATATGAACTTTTTGTTCTATTTGATTTTAGATTGATTCTTCTTATTTTTGCTGATATCTCAGGAACTTTGTGAAGACTCTTTCTTTCTATTTTTTCCAAGTAAAAATAAAGCTAAATAATAAGAATGATTTGTGGACAATTTTCAGACCCAGTCTATTTTGCATAACATCTGTATTTAATCAGGGACTACAAATTTAAGCAAACTGCTCTAATCATATTTTGTAAGTTTAGTTTGACTTGATAATTTAAAAGAGAGTAGCAGGATTGGTAGATTTAAATATGGGTTAATTCTACTTTTTGACCATTTATCCATCTACATTTTCTACTACCAATGATTAAGGAAGAATAGCTCTAATGAAAAATGTACAGAAATTTTAATACTGGCATGCATACCTCAGAGATATGGGTTCAATTTCAAACCACTGCCATGAAGCAAATATTGCAGTAAAGCACATGTCACAATAAAGTGAGTCACACAAAGTTTTTGGTTTCTTGGTACATATAAAAGTTATATTTACACTAAGCATACAGTAGCAGTATGTCTTAAAAATATGCATACCTTCATAAAAACACTTTATTGGTTTAAAAATGCTAATGATCATGTGAGTCTTCAGCGAGTTGGGTTCTTTTTGCTGGAAAAGGGTCTTGCCTCCATGTTGATGGCTGCTGACTGATCAGGGTGGAGGTTGCTGAAGGCTGGGCAGTGGTGGAAATTTCTTAGAATGAGACAGCAATGTAATATGACTTTCCCTTTTATAAAAGATTTCTCTGTGGCATGCGATGTTATTTGATAGCATTTTACACACAGAACGCCTTTAAAAATTGCCACTTATCAGCATGTTGCAATACTCCAGTCACTTTTTATCCTAAGATTAAGCATTTAAAGATTTCTTCATGACGCATGTCCCTAGTTACATACATATTGAGGAGAGTAGCTGTTTGGAACAGTCTTGACTGTAGTCACTTAGCACTGGCCCATTGACAACAGGGCTTGAAGAAGCAGTACCCTGATGCTGCGTTATCAACTAAGTATATGAAATATTTTAAATCCTTTGTTGTCATTTCAGCGGTGTTCACAGCTTCTTCACTAGACGTGCATTCCTTCTCAAGAAACTGCTTTTTTTTTTTTTTTTGCTCATATATGAGAAGCAACTCATCATTCATCCAAGTTTTATCATAAGGTTGCAGCAATTCAGTCACATCTTCAGGCTCCACTTCTAATTCAAGTCATCTTACTATTTGCACCTCATCTGCAGTTACTTCCTCCACTGACATCCTGAACCCATCCTAGTCATCCATGAGGGTTAGAATCAACTTCTTTTCCCAAGGTCCTGTTAATGTTGATATTTTCACCTCCTCCCACAAACCATGAATATTGTTAATGGTATTTAGAATGGTGAATTTTTTCCAGGTTTTCAGTTTACTTTGCCCAGATCCATCAGAGGAATCACTATCTATGGCAGCCACAGTCTTACAACATGTATTTCTTAAATAACAAGACTTGAAGGCTAGGCGTGGTAGGTTGCTCATGCCTGTACACCCAGCACTTTGAGAGGCCAAGGCAAGAGGATTGCCTGAGCTCAGGGGTTCGAGACCAGCCTGGGCAACCTGGTGAGACCTCATCTCTACAGTAAATCAAAAAATAAGCTAGGTGTGGTGGCATAGACGTGTAATTCCAACTACTTGGAAGGCTGAGGTGGAGGGATTGCTTGAGCCCAGCAGGGTCGAGGCTGCGGTGGCCATCAGTGTGCCATCACACTCCAGCCTAGGCAATAGAGTGAGACTCTGACTTAAAATAAGAAGCAGCCAGGCTCGGTGGCTCAGCCTGTAATCCCGCACCTTTGGGAGGCTGAGGTGAGTGGATTGCCTGAGCCCACAGGTTCGAGACCCGCCTGGGCAACTTGGCGAGACCTCATCTCTACAATAAATCAAAAAAATTAGCCAGTACTTGGAAGGCTGAGGCGGAAGGATCGCCAGAGCCCAGCAGGTCAAGGCTGCGGTGGCCGGGAGCAGCCACTGCACTCTAGTCTGGGCGACAGTGAGACTCCAACTCAAAAAAAAAAAAAGAAGAAGAAGAGTAAGACTTGAAAGTTGAAATTACCCTTGTTCCATGCATGGACTACAGAATGGATATTGTGTTAGCAGGCATGAAAACAACATTAATCTCTTTGTACAACTCCATCAGAGCCCTTGGGTGACCAGCTACATTGTCAATGAGCAGTAATAATTTGAAAGAAATCTTATTTTCTGAGCAGTAGGTCTCAACAGTTGACTTAAAATGTTCAGTTATCCATGCTGTAAAATCCAGGCCTTGTTATTTGCATTTATAGAGCACAGACATAGTAAATTTGGCATAATGCTTAAGGGCCCTGAGGATCCTCAGAATGGTAATTGACCATTGGCTTCAACTTCAAGTCACCACCCGGCTTCAAGTCAACAACTTACATCATAGGCTATTTGGTGAGACTGTCTAGTAAAACTCTTAGCACGGTACAAAGTTCACAGGAAGCTCTCACTTTAAGAAAACACCTATGTGTATGTAATTGCCAAGTGTCATGGAACACTGTCATACCTACTCTGTTCCTCTAGAATTTGTCACTCAGTTTTCCCTCTGAAGCATTGTCAGGCTCTGCTTTCCAGTTGGCTCCTTCCACCTAACAGAGAGAGAGAGAGAGAGAGAGAGAGAGAGATGGAGGAACAGCCAGTGGGGTGGAACAGTCAGAACACATACATTTATGGATTAAGTTTGCCATCTGATGTGGGCGTGGTTTGTGGCCACCAATCTTTGATTTGTAAGACTGCTACCACTCTAGATGCCAGCTGGGCATGATGGTTCATGCCTATAATCCCAGCAGTTTAGGAGGCCAAGGCAGGAGGATTGCTTGACGCAAGAAGTTCAAGACCAGCCTGGGCAACATAATGAGACTCTGTCTGTACAAAAAAATTTTTTTAATTAAAAATTTTAAAAAGAACACACAATTATCTGTGAAGCACAATAAAGTGAAGCACAATAAAGTGAGGTATGTTTGTAGGTAGTTTAATGTACAGATTTCAAAAATTATAATCTTGTTGATAATCGTGTTATAATGATTAATCTTATGTTTGACCAGACCAAATAAGAAATACAAGTATTATGAAAGCTCAGTATATGCTAATATATTGTGTGGTCATTTTGCAAGCAGCAGCAAATTCTTCAATTCCCCAATACCAGTGAGGTGTCCAACAATCCAATTCAGTTCTAACACTACCCGGAGTTAGCGCAGACGCCATAAGCCAAGGGCTCTGTCCCTCAAGACTGCTACCACTCCAGATGCCAGCCACATATGGGGTCAGTCCTCAGGCTGCCTGCACTTTTGCCTGGCCAACTACAACTTGGGAAATTCCCATAATCCCTGCTCAAGTTTAGTAATTGACTAGAATATCTTGCAGAACTTAGGAAAATGTTTTACTTCTGATTACCAGTTTATGATCAAGATGCAACTCAGAAGCAGCCAACTGGAAGAAATGCATAGAATGCGGTATGAGGGAGAAGCCCTGCGTTTCCACACCCTTTCTGGGAGAACCACCCTTCCAGACATGGATAATTCACCAACCTGGTGACTCTCCAAACCCTGTCCTTCAGGGTCCTGTATTGAGGTTTCATTACATAAGCATAATTGATTAAATAATTGTCTACTGGTCATTGAGCTCACTCTCCAGGCCTCTGTCCTCTTTCCAGAAGTTGGAGGGTGGGATTGGAATTTCTAACCCTCTTTCTGGTGACCAGCTCCCATCCTGAAACTGGGGGCACCACCACATGTTGTCTCATGAATGTAAACTATGGTTTTCAAAGGAGGCTTATTATGTGTGATTAACAAAGATGCCCCAATCGCCTAAGAAATTCCAAATGCTTTAGGAGCTCTGTACCAAAATCAGGGCAAGTACCAAAGATATATCTTTTATTATACAAAATATGCAGACAAATGTGTATATTATAAATAGTATATTGATATACAAGTTGGGTAGTCATTTAAAGAGCTCAGTTTAGTCTATGACTACTTACAATCTTATTCTCAACTGCAAGCAACATCATTTGGTAAATATGAAATAATAAGTAAATAAATTTTGCTACATACACTACCATTCTAGCTTATTCTACGTAACATTTTTAAAAACAGAGCTATTTCTTTACTCACCAAATAAAACAAGTGGGATGTTGTTTAAGAGTGTGGCATGGAAGTCTGTCAGGCCTGGACTTGAATTTCAATCCTGGTGTGTGAACTTGGGTTAGGTACATAACCATTCTATGCTTGCTTTTCTCGTCAGCAAAGTGAGAATGATGATACCTACATCATAGGCTGCTGTTTGGTGAGACTGTCTGGCAAAACTCTTAGCATGGTGCAAGGTTCACAGGAAGCTCTCGCTTCAAGAAAACACCTGTGTGTTTGTAACTGCTGAGTGTCATGGAACACTGTCATGCTCACTGCTCCTCTAGGATTTGTCACTCAGGTTTTCCCTCTGAAGCATTATCAGGCTCTCCTTTTCAGCTGCTTCTTTCTACCCAGCAGACAAAATCGTGCTTCTGTTTTCTTAAAGAGAGAAAGAGAGAAGAGGAAGATGGGAAAGATCACTTAGATACTAGTCTTTTTTATTTCCAGTCGTTTTGCACTCGTGTTGCCAGTGATTCTTATGTAACACACTATTTTGTGCATGACTCTTCTGAAGTGGAATCTTCCACTTTCTAGAGAGAAAAATCCTAAAACCTCTATTGGCTATCATAAAGACATTCTGCCTTCTCAGCCACAGCCCCTGTCATGCTCCTCCTTTCACTAGGTTAGCCACGTGCTCACCCCATCACCCCCCTTCCTTTTTTGCTCACAGTTCCTTCTTCCCTGCACACATGGCTTCCTCTCCATGCCTGTGCAGAGGTTGTATCTTGGGGGACCCAGCCCAAATCTCACATCATTACCTTGGAGGGACTTTCCTCTGACCTTCAAGCAATCAGTGTTTCCATTAGTTCTTCACTGTTTAGTAATCTACTGCCTTCCCTATTCTTCTATTTGGAGAACTGGGTGTTCTTAATCTTATATTCATATTGTTTCACCTTTCTGGGGCTATTGTATACTCACCCAATTGGGTTTTTCTAAGGTCAGAGGCTATATCTTATATTACTGTCGTATTACCTAAATTGATTGGCAGGAGCATGGAACATAGGAGTGCCTAATACATTTTCATCAATTCTTTCCTCTTTGTTCATCTTTTTGTTGTTGTTGTTGTTCAAACACAATAACAGTGGAGCACTTCACAGCAACCAGTACAATGATGCAGTGGTGCATGTCAAAAATAGCCAAAATAACTCAACCAGATGTGCTTTGGATTGACTATTTTGTTAACACCGTAATAGCGGTTACATGTTTCTGCAGGATAAACCCTGTAACCTCTTTGGCTTGTGCTACATGAAACAATGGAAACATAATACCAGTGGCTGGAAGTGGGGCAGAGAAGGGAATGGTGACTGTGAATGTGACTGGGATAAATGATGTTGGTCAGTTGTGAGAGTCCTGGTGCGTTCTGGAAGTGTTGTGTGATGGGTGCATTGCTATTTGTCCAGTCCTATTGGTGGGCTGGCCTGTGATCCTTCATAAACTCCTTGCCGGTCTTCACAAGTACCTTTAGCCCTGTGGGTACTGATTGATGTGTTTGGCAGCTCTTAGCCTCAGATGCTGAGTTCTAAAATAAAGTGTCTCTGTATATGCTGCTAGGTCAGGTCCTGGCTTCTTTGCCTTGAAGTTCTCCAAGCTTCTTGGCCGTCAGTATTGGCAGTGAGAAGACTGCTGCTACAGCTGTTTACGGATCAGACAGCTCTGTGATTCAGTACTGAATCTGTCTCTTGGATACCATTCCCTTTGATTTATTTGGTGTCCACTTAAAGAAAAACAAACCAGAATACACACACATACACACGCACACAATTATTTTAAACACAATATTTAAAATAATAATAATGATTACATTTAATTAACAGATTGTACGTTTCCTGGCATTTTAGATTTTTTTGGAAGTGAAATATAATCTGTATTTTTTTCCTCAGAGATGGCTTATCATCTTTAGTATCTAGTTTATGCCATTTTCATTATGGCTGTGAACCAAATGATGTAAAATTTTGTTCTATTCAAAGGAAAAATGGTACAGCTTAGTGAGCTATAACACCTTCTTGAAAGAATGCTAAATTGTAATAGGTCCAATTTGTGGTGACAAAATGCCTGTATTGCATACTTTAACCTTGCCTCTTTTTATAACCTAAATGAGGCATCTCAAAATTAATGCAGTCAGAGATAGCAGAGGTATTCGAAGTAATTCCTCAGCTGCTTAGTACTCTTTTTCGACAGAGCTCACCAAATAAAAGGGGCTACCAGTGGGACTAATAGAGTAACTACCAACCAGAATGTCTGCCAATTCATGAAATTCCTCCAACTCATTCCAACTAAATCAAAGTATTTCAGTTCATGTAATAAAGGACTGGAACTTTAATGTACCATATACTGAACACTGACAAATAATATGCTGAATTTATATACATCCAAAGTGAAGTGGAAAATTGAAGCAATTAACAGGGTATCTCAAGTCAAAGCAGGAATTTGAATCTGTATTACCTAGATAAATGTCAGTTTCCCAGTACAGGGTATATTGTTCTGCACACATAATCTGAATTATTCCCCAGAAAGCTCACCATAGCATTATTTTTATTAACCTTCTAAAATGTCTTCATCTCTTTTTATTTTACTTTTTTCTTTCTGCCACTCTTAAGCATACATTTTATTAGTAATTCTGTACCCAGTGCATGGAAAAATCATGAAAGTGAAAGCAGAATTTATGGGTCTATTTACTTTTTTTTTTTTTGAGCTGGAGTCTCACTCTGTCTCCCAGACTGGAGTGCAGTGGCTGCTCCCGGCCACCGCAGCCTTGACCTGCTGGGCTCCGGAGATCCCTCCGCCTCAGCCTTCCAAGTAGCTGGAACTACAGGCGCGCGCTACCATGCCCGGCTAATTTTTGATTTATTGTGGAGATGAGGTCTCACCAAGTTGCCCAGGCGGGTCTCGAACTCGCGGGCTCAGGCAATCCACTCACCT
>CAUYQG010134034.1:0-17394 GCA_963574415.1 Tarsius wallacei | reverse complement strand
CATAAAACTGGAAGTAATAGAAATGACCAATATACATATGAAAAAAATTCAGCTTCTCTAAAAAAGAGTACAAATTAAACAATGATAAGATGCCAGTTAATATCTATAAACTTGACAAAGACAAAAATAAAAATTCCCAATAATGACACCTTCCTACTCTGCTGAAAGAAGATAAATTGTACAACACGAGAGAAAGATAATTTTGTACTAGACAGCAAAAGCTTTTTATATATTTTTTTTATTTTTATTTTTATTTTTATTTTTTTTGAGTTGGAGTCTCACTCTGTTGCCCAGACTGGAGTGCAGTGGCAGCTCCCGACCACCGCAACCTTGACCTGCTGGGCTCCGGCGATCCTTCCGCCTCTGCCTTCCCAGCAGCTGGAACTACAGGCGCGCGCTACCACGCCAGGCTAATTTTTTTATTTATTGTAGAGATGAGATCTCGCCAAGTTGCCCAGGCGGGTCTCGAACCCGCGGGCTCAGGCAATCCACTCACCTCAGCCTCCCCAAGCGAGGGATCACAGGCTGAGCCACCGAGCCTGGCAGCAAAAGCTCTTTAAAACGTGAATACCATTTAACTCAGCAGTTCCTGTTCTAGGAACATATTCCAAGAAAAGAATATGAATTGCATATGTATAAATATATTTCTCACGGCATTACTTATACTAGGTAGAAATTAGAAACAATTTATGTGTCAAAAGTAATTAACTAAATTAGAATACATTCATAAGATGTAGCACTATGCAATCATTATAGAATACCATTGGAGTATATATATATATATATATATTTTTTTTTTTTTGAGTTGGCGTCTCGCTCTGTTGCCCAGGCTGGAGTGCAGTGGCATGCTCACAACCACCCCAGCATCCACCTGCTGGGCTCAGGTGATCCTCCCGCCTCAGCCTTCCAAGTAGCTGGAACTACAGGTGTGCGCCACCACACCCAGCTAATTATTTTATTATTTTGGTGAGGTCTCGCCAAATTGCCCAGGCTGTCCTCAAACCTGTGGGCTCAGGTAATCCCCTTACCTCAGCCTCCCAAAGTGCTGGGATCACAGGCTTAAGCCACCACGCCTGCTGGCCGGGGTATATTATTAACATGGAAAAGTATTCAGCATAGGTAAGTGAAAAACACAAGTTGCAAAAGTTTATTTAGTACGATCCCATTTTTTCCAAGAAAATATAGGAACACATGCAAAAAAATCTGAAATATATCAAATTTTTTTATTGTGGCTATCTTTAGGAGTTAGGATCACATATATTTCCTTCTTCTATACGATTATCAGCATTTTTCTACTGTTTCTATGATAAATATGTATGAGTTTTTTTATTCTTTCAAATGTTTGTTGACTAGAAGAAATTAATTTTTGTTTTGTTTTGTTTTTTAGAGACAGGACCAGACTGGAGTGCAGTGGTGCTCATTGCAACCTTGAACTCCTGGGCTCAAGTGATCCTCCTGCCTCCACCTCCTGAGTAGCTGGGACAACAGTTGAGCACCGCCACTGACTAAAAAAATCAGCACCGGCTAATTTTTCTAATTTTTTTGGAAAGAGTTCCTGGCCTCAAGGGATGCTCCAGCCTTAGCTTCTTAAATTACTGGGATTTCAGGCTGAGCCTTGACCCCTGGTTGTTTTTAAATGAAATCTATATAAAATAAGAAAAGAGATCCTAGACCTATAAAAGCCCTTAAGTACCTTAATCTTTTACACAAGGAGGGAAAAGCCTTTAACAAGAAAAGAGATGAAGAAAAAAGGACTAAAAGAAAAGAAAAAAAAAGCCTCACCAGCCATTAGCAAAGCCAGACATTTCTCTGCAAATCTCGCACCTTTAACTTTCTGGTCCTGGACCCACTTTCTACTGGTGAATCACTGGAAAAGCCAAAGAATGCTGGAGGAGGAGGGAGGCGTGGCCTTTCCTGGGCACCTTGGATTGGGTTTCTCAGAGAGGCGTCCATGGGCCTTGGTGCCATCTGAGACAGTCCCTTAGGTAGAAACTCCCAGGGGGAAACAGTACCAATCTCCTACACTGTCAGGTAGCACAACCTTCCTCCTGCAGCTGCAGGGCCATCTGCCCAGCGCCAAAGTCCCAATAAGCTGCCCCAGGTTGGTGACACACAACTGGTTGTCAACTTGAGGCGTGTATGTGCACCATGTCTTATTCCACCTCCATCTTCCTTTCTTTTTTTTGTTTTTGCTTTTGTTTTTGTTTTGAGCCGGAGTCTCACTCTGTCGCCCAGGCTGGAGTGCAGAGGCACGCTGCTCACGGTCACTGCAGCCTCGACCTGCTGGGCTCAGGCGATCCTTCCGCCTCAGACTTCCAAGTAGCTAGAACTACAGGTGCGCACCACGCCTGGCAAATTTTTTGATTTGTTAGAGATGAGGTCTTGCCAAGTTGCCCAGGCTGGTCTCGAACCCGTGGGCTCAGGCAATCCTCTCACCTCGGCCTCCCAAAGTGCTGGGATTATAGGCGTGTGCCATGGCGCCCGGCCGTGACTGGCTAATTTTTGCATTTATTGTAGAGATAAGGTCTCGCCAAGTTGCCCAGGCTGGTCTTGAACCCATGGGCTCAGGCAATGCTCTCACCTTGGCCTCCCAAAGTGCGGGATTATAAACATGTGCCACCGCGCCTGGCCTTCCATCTCCCTTTCCTTTCAGAAGACCTTGTACACAACACTATTCTCCTATTCCTCTATCTTATGCTATCTCTTTCTCAGATACATACGAGGGGGACCCAAAAAACCCCAGAATTTATTTATAAAAAATTGTGTATTTATTATTACATGTTTAAACTTCAGTTGCCTTCAAAGTACTCTCCTTTTGATGCAATATGCCTGTTAAGACGCTTTTTACTGCCCAAAGCAGTTTATGTACTCATCAATTTGGATGCCTTTGGGTGCTCCTGCTGTTTTTTGTTTCACCTCTTCCACATCAACAAAATGTTTCCCCTGGAGGACTTTTTTCATCAGGGGAAACAACACAAAGTAGCTTGGGGCGAGATCAGGTGAATAGGGAGGGCGGGACATGTGGGGTCATGCCATTTGGGGTAAAAAACTGCTGAACATGTGGTGTGGGCAGGTGCACTCGTAAATCACCCATCATGAAATGGGAATGCATTGAAAGAATCTTCCCCCCAAAAATTCACTGAAGCCAAATGCAGCCTCTCACAACAATGCTAGCTGGCACACAGATGCTGATGGGCTCCTGAAACACTCACCTAGCGAGGGAAGCCTGTATCACAAAGGGCCCACCCTCCGAATGATAATTCCAGTTTTGGGGGGGTTCCTCCTTGTACACTTTTCTCTGCTTTTTTTTCTTCCATCATTTGTCTAAGTATCACGGGAATGTTCTCTGCCCTCCTTGTTCTTCCTTCTTTCTTTCCTTTGAACTATAGAAGCCCAAGTAAGGACCCAGTCACCATCAGTCCTAAGAGTTGTCCTAGCTACATGCCTGTAACAAGTAAAAAGGAAAAAAATTATTTTGAAAGAATCAGGGTAGAGTTTATAGCCTCCAAAGCCCTTTAACAGAGCAAATCCATGTCAGTAAATGAAAAAAGCATAGTGTCTGTGTTCAACATGCATTGCATTTAGGGATTCATCGAAGTATGTGACAAAAATCTCTGCTCTCAAAGTTAATAATCTCTCTGGGAGAAAAGAAGAACATGTAGAAAGCCATATATAAATAACAGTAATTATTATATGCAATAGTGAGTAGGATCTAATATACAGGGGATGTCAAAAAAAATGTATACATATTTTAAGAGCTGTTATCTATGTATTACTTTCTGAAGTTGAATTGAATTATGGTAACTCAACCATGCTTCCACCATGTTCTTTGATTCTCCTACCTGTCACGTAGTGAGGCTAGTATTCATTTGATTAACGCCATCTTTTGAGCTAACGTCATACTTAAAATGTGTATACAATAGCCTGAGCAACCTGGCGAGACCTCAACTTTACAATAAAAATCAAAAATTAGCCAGATGTGGTAGCGTGCACCTGTAGTTCCAGCTACTTGGAAGGCTGAGGCAGAAGGATCACCAGAGCCCACTGGGATGGCCGTGAGCGTGCCACTGCACTCCAGCCTGGATGACGGAGTGAGACTCCAACTAAAAAAAAAAAAAAGACTATATAAAATGTTTATACCTTTTTTTGGCACCCCCATATGTATATCATTAGTATATTACTAATAATCTATAACAAGCTAACACCTGTGCAAAATGCTCACCTAATTCTCACAGCAACACACTAAGGATGTTATTATTAGTAAGGTTAACTAGCTTGCTCACAACTAGTAAGTTCCAGAGAGAGATGTAAACTCAGATCTGACTCCAAACCTTGAGTATTTATCTCCCCCTGCAAATGAGTTAGTAGCTACAGAACTTTTCATAGACTCATCCATTGTCTTCTAATTGAACCTGAGTGATTCTTTGGCTTCCCAGTGCACATAACAGTTGTACTTACACTATACTATTGTCTATTAAATGTGCAGTAGCATTATGCCTATTTCCATCACATCTGCAATCACTTCCTCCACTAGGCTTGAACCCTTCAAAGGCGTCCATGAGGGTTGGAATCAACTTCTTCCAAATTCCAATTAATGTTGATATTTGCGCCTCCTCCCATGAATTGTGAATGATCTTATTAGAATCTAGAATGGTGAATCATATCCAAAAGGTTTTCAATTTACTTTGCCCAGATCTAACAGAGAAATCACTATCTTACGGCAGCTATAGCCTTAGGAAACATATTTACTTAAAACTCAAAATGACCCCTAGATCAAAGAGCCGAAAAAAGGATGTTGTGTTAACAGGCATGAAAACAACACTAATCTCCTTCTGTGACTTCAGAACAAAAAGCTGTCTCCATCGCATAAGAGTGCAGGTGAGGTCGGGCGTGGTAACTCAAGCCTGTAATACCAGCACTTTGGGAGGCCAAAGCAAGTGGATTGCCTGAGCCTGCGGGTTCGAGACCAGCCTGGGCAACTTGGCAAGACTTTATCTCTACAACAAATAAAAAATTAGCCAGGCATGGTAGCACTACTCGGACGGCTGAGGCAGAAGGTTCGCCTGAGCCCAGCAGGTCGATGCGGGGGTGACCGTGAGCGTTCCACTCACTCCAGCCTAGGCGATGGAATGAGATTCCAACTAAAAAAAGAAAATTGCAGGTGAAGCAGCAAGTGCTGATAGAGAAGCTGCAACGAGTTCTCCAGAAGGTCTCGCTAAGATGAAGATGGCTATACTGAACAACAGATTTTCATTGCAGACAAAATAGCCCTTATATTGGAAGGAGATGCCATCTAGGACTTTCATGGTTGGAGAGGAGAAGTCAATGACTGGCCTTAAAGCTTCAAAGCACTGGCTGAATCTCCTGCTAGAGGTTAATGCATCTGATGACTTTAAGTTGAAGTCTGCTCATTCTCCATCCCAAAAATCCCCGGCCCCTTCAGAATGATGCTAAAGCTACTTTGCCTATGCTGTAGAAATGGAGCAACAAAGCCTGGATGACAGCACATCTCTTTACAGCATGGCTTACTGAATATTTTAAGTCCACTGTTGAGACCTACTGCTCAGAAAAAAAGATTCCTTTCCAATTATGACTGCTTATTGACAATGCACCTGGTCACCCAAGAGCTAAAATTTTCCCTCCATCTCATCAGCTTCTTAAACTAGGTTGGCTTGCTAGCTGAAGTTGGATTTAGTAACACCTGAGAAGGAAAATTCAGCATTCAGGCCACAAAACATCTTGCATCACATAACTACATACATAATAATGTTTTTCCTTAACAGTTTTATTTTATTTTACTTTTTTAAGAGAAAGTCTCACTCCATCACCCAGGCTAGAGTGCTGTGGCACACTCACGGCCACCACAGCATTGACTGCTGGGCTCAGGTGATCCTTCCACCTTACCCTTCCAAGTAGCTGGAACCACAGGCACACTACCACAACTTGGCTAATTTTTTGATTTATTGTAGAGATGAGGCCTCACCAAGTTGCCCAGGCTGGTCTCAAACCCGTGAGCTCAGGCAATCCTCTAGCCTCAGCCTCCCAAAGTGCTGGGATTACAGGCTTGAGCCACTGTGCCAGGCCAATAGTTTTAATTTAAAACTCTGACTTGAAAGTAAGTTTCATTCATCTTCAAGGACCTCACCCCTATAAACCACACACTAGTGGTAAAGTTAATCTGTATCTGAATCTTCTAAAATGCCACTACTGTTTCTGGGATTCTTTTAGTTATTTAAAAGAGTTTATAGTAAAAGAAAAAAAAAATCTGAGGGTGCCTCTGCATTTTTCTGAGAATTAATGTGCAGAGAATTATGTAAGGTCCATTTTCAGGTGTATTTTTTTTTTTTTTTCTATTCAAGCATCAGCATAGTTGTTGTTTTGAAGCAGAAAATACAAAGTTGATTCAGGGATAAATGAGGCAAAGTAAATATTTCTTTTTTTATTTTTTTCTCAAAAATGTGTGATAGTTAAGATACATGGGGTAGGGACGCAGTGTGAGTTTCATAAGAATCATGGGGAGGGGAAGCTGGGCACAGTGTCTCAAGCCTATAATCTCAGCACTTTGGGAGGCCGAGGTGAGGGGATTGCCTGAGTCCAAGGGTTCGAGACCAGCCTGGGCAACTTGGCCAGACCTCATCTCTACAATTTAAAAAAAAAATCAGCCGGGCTCAGTGGCTCAGCCTGTAATCCCACACTTTGGGAGGCCGAGGTGAGTGAATTACCTGAGCCCGCGGGTTCGAGATCCGCCTGGGCAACTTGGCGAGACCTCATCTCTACAATAAATCAAAAAATTAGCCGGGCGTGGTAGCGCACGCCTGTAGTTCCAGCTACTCGGAAGGCTGAGGCAGAAGGATCGCCTGAGCCAGCAGGTCGAGGCTGCGGTGGCCAGGAGCGGCCACTGCACTCCAGTCTGGGCGACAGAGTGAGACTCCAACTCAAAACAAAAAAACAAAAAACAACCGGCCTTGGTAGCACAAGCCTGTAGTTCTGGGTACTTGGAAGGCTGAGGTGGAAGGATTGCCTGAGCCCAGTGGGTCGACGCTGGGGTGGTTGTGAGTGTGCCACTGCACTCCAGCCTGGGCGACAGAGAGAGACTCCAACTCAGAGAAAAAAAAAAAAAAGAATCATAGGGAAAGAGCAGTTGAAGACTCCAAATCCTCTTATTCTCAAACATAATCTCTAGGCTGCCTCGGACTCTGCCTCTGCCTCTTGCTGTCTCTGGATTATAGCCTCACTCTCAATCAACACAGGCCTCCTTTGGAGTCCACTAAGCTCTCCTGGGTTCACACCACAGACCGCTGGCCTTGACTACAAGATGATGTTTTCTTTCCGAATGAATGAATGAATTTTCACATCATACCCGTAATTATAAAACACCATGTTAATTTGATACCAAATCCACCTGTTCAATATTGTGTATAACTGTAAACAATGTCAATGTTCCAACTAATCACTTTTGCTGTTCACTTTAATTACCCGATTATCCAAACTCAGCCAGCTAACCACAAGTCCTGTTTTCCCGGCTTAGTGCCTAGCTCCTCGCTCAAGTGTTCATTCAACCATCACCTCTGTGAGGTCTGGGTTTTCAACTTCCTGTCCATATTTCCATATCCTTTTCTAAAGTGTCACTCCCTTTATCGTACCCTTCATTAAATAGTGCCTCACACTGTATTTGCTTAAACTTTTGGCTGCAGTCTCAGGAATACTTGTGCTTTTATGTGTAGGAAAACACCTTGCATCACATAATTGCTTACCTAATAACTCTTTCTCTTAATAGTTTTATTTATTGGGAATGCAAAACCCTGATTTGACAGCAAGTTTCATTCGTCTTTGAGGACCACACCCCTGCAGGCCACAGACTAGTGGAGTCGATCTGTATCTAAATCTTTCAAAATGCCACTACGGCCGGGCGTGGAGGCTCACACATGGAATCTCAGCACTTTGGGAGGCCAAGGAGAGTGGATTGCCTGAGCCCACGGGTTCAAGACCAGCCTGGGCAACTTGGCAAGACCTTGTCTCTACAATAAATAAACAAAAATTAGCTGGGCGTGGTAATGGGTGCCTGTAGCTCCAGCTACTTGGAAGGCTGAGGCAGGAGGATCGCCTGAGCCCCGCAGGTCGAGGCTGCAGTGGCTATGAGCGTGCCACTGCACTCCAGCCTGGGCAACAGAGTGAGACTCCAACTCAAAACAACAACAAAAAACCCCAATCCTGACTTGACAGGCTCACAGCCACCGCAGCCTCGACCTGCTGGGCTCAGGCGTGCCTTCCACCTCAGCCTTCCAAGTAGCCAGAACTACAGGCATGCACTACCACGGCTGGCTAATTTTTGATTTATTGTAGAGACAAGGTCTCGCCAAGTCACCCGGGCTGGTCTCAAAACCGCGGGCTTAGGCAATCCCCTTGCCTTGGTCTCCCAAAGTGTTGGATTCCAGGCTTGAGCCACCGTGCCCTGCTGAGATATTTAAATTTAAAAAGTAATACATGCCCATTGTAGCAAGTTGAACCTTACAGACAAATACATGAAGAAAAATGCAATAACCCCTCTTTCCTATCCATTCCGATCGCACCAAGATAACATACATCTTTCTCTATCCCCCTATCTAACTGCTTAATGGAATAGAAAACAGTTCCCCACACACATGTATGTATGAGATTCAATTTTTTTATTTTTATTTTTCAAGACCCCATTTTTCTGTAAATGAATTTTTTCCCTTAATAATGTATCACAATTATGTATACTGCTCCAAAGTCAATCATATTGACTTAATCTATTTCTTTTAATAGCTGAAATCTACTCTTCAGCATGGTATACCACTGTTCATTCGTCGTATGAACAAATAGTCAAAATCTTCCTAGTTTTTGCCTCTATGAACAGTGCTGCATTAAACATCCTTGCACACATATCTATAGTTGTTAGTGTGTTTCTTTCCATAATATATGTTTCCAAAATTGGGATTACTGGGAATGCAAAGTTATTCATTTATTATTGACAAAAGATTCTTTCCTTGACCAAACTCTAGCCAGGCTCCACTGAACCCTCTTCTCAACTAGGCCTATAAAGACCAACAAACCCTAACAGAGTTTCCAAGAGCTCAAGGCACATCTCTAAGATGACTCCAGCTCTCTAGCATTTGCCTGAGAAAACTCAGGGCTGCCCAAAAAATGTGCTCTCTGTTCCAGAGGACGGGGCCTCTGTCCCCTACTCTCTGTGGGAAGACAGGATTCCAACCTCAATAACTTCCTGAGAACAGACCCAGGCAGCCTAACACCATTTACACCGACCAGCTCTTTGTAATCTTCACTTTCCTGACCCTGCGGAACACCTACTGGCCCTCTCCCTCCTTCTTTATTCTCCCTCCAAAATGCCCAGGTACGTCTGTACAAATCGAAGTCAAGTTCAGTTCACGTTGGGCTTTTTTCCCTATTGCAATAGTGATTACTGATTAAAATCTGCCCTCGCCACCTTTTTAAAAATTTTGTTTTATTATAGAGATGAGGGGTACAAGTAAGGATTAGCTACACAAGTAGGCTGCATACAGGTGAAGCCTGGGCCTCCAACTCGCTCTCATTTCTCCTGGTTAGGTCCAGGTACGCTTTGTGTTGTTACGTGCCCCCTTCTGCCCTCCCCTCGGATGAGTCCAGCGACTGTCAATCCCTCCCTTGTGCTCATGTGATTAATGTTCAGGTTCCACTTACGAGTGAGAACATGTGTCCTTGCCACTTTAACTAGTGCCTGAGTTTGTTTAACACAATGCATTTTCAGTTATTTCCCCAAAACTGGACTAAAAGTAATGCAAGTGTTATGGGCTTAAAAAGGCTGAGAAATGTCTACTTTGAGGATCAAGATTATGAGAGCCAAGCAGATTTAATTTCAGAATTATATCTCACCAGGCATATTTACTAAATCATTTATGTTGAAGATGTTTGCTTGTGTTTCACATGGGATTATAATTTTCCTTTTTGAGTTGGATTCTCACTCTGTCACCCAGGCTATAGCGCAGTGGCATGCTCATGGCCACCCCAGCACTGACCTGCTGTGCTCCGGCGATCCTTCCTCCTCAGCCTTCCTTGTAACCAGAACTATAGGCGTGTGCTACCACACTCAGCTAATTTTTTGATTTATTGAAGAGATGAGGTCTTGCCAAGTTGCCCAGGCTGGTCTCAAACACGTGGGCTCAGGCAATCCTCTCACCTCGGCCTCCCAAAGTGCTGGGATTACAGGCTTGAGTCACCGCACCTGGCCAGGATCATAATATTTTTTAAAAAACAAAGCATCTCAGCCGGGCTCGATGGCTGAGGTGAGAGAATTTGGGAGGCTGAGGTGAGAGAATTGCCTGAGCCCACGGGTTTGAGACCTGCCCAGGCAACTTGGCGAGACCTCGTCTCTATAATAAATAAAAAATTAGCTGGGCGTGGTAGCACGCGTCTGTAGTTCCGGCTACTTGGGAGGCTGAGGCGGAAGGATTGCCAGAACCCAGGAGGTCCTCGCTGGGGTGGCCATGAGTGTGCCACTGCACTCCAGCCTGGGTGATGGAGTGGGACTCCAACTCAAAAAAAAAGCATCTCAAGTCCAATTGATTGAAATTTATCAAAGTTAAAAGTTGGAGTCTATTAGCCCCTTATTTGTTCTTATTATCTTCACAGAACTTCCATGAATTCCATGAACTCTAAAGACCACTATAGTCATGGACTGAATTACTGATTAGCTGAAAACCTTTTTTTGAGAAGGTAAGATTTATTGAGAGGACAGAAAAGCTCCCACAGTGAGAGGGAACCTGGAGGGGTTGCCCCCCTTTTTTTAATGTGCAAACGTGAACCGATATTAAGAACAAAAAATGTTAAGATTGGACTAAAAACATTTTATTGTATTTTCACATCACACACCGGTGCTGGTGAGAAAAAGGGTCAGTCGCTTGTTTCTGCCTTGTTTTCTGGACAGTGACCTTGGTAACAGAAGAGCCAACCCCTGCACGTGCCATCTGAGACAAGGATGGGGCCCCCCACCTAGACACAGGGAAGAGGGGCACCCATGCCCAGCTGTACAACTCCTGGTGTGGGATTTTATCTAAAACCTCCTCTTCTGAATTCCACAGCTTCACCGCAACAGTTTGGTTGGGGACTTTGGAGTGAGAGATTGGGATACATTTGCTTATATTTTTATCATACACATACCTACAAGTATTCCGCATTCGTGTTAACTGTTATGGCAATACCAGCCAGCACATTCTAAGACACAAACAACTGAACACAGGGTTGCCTATTTTCAGGACAAAAATAATAAGAATAAATTACATTCAATAAAAATTAAGAGAATTGTGTTCACATTACCAAAGCATTCTTTGTTTTAGAAGGTTACTCACTAAAGGATTACGAGAAACGCGTGCACCCCTGGTGCATTCAAAATGGCATTCAACCAAGCAAAATTCATCTCATACTATTCAAGGACACATGTATTAAATAAAATAAACATAAGTCTGATTTTGGACCCAACTTACTGGCCCAGATGGTCTGTGTCCTTTTCTTTAGAACAAAAAAAGCGAGTAAGCAATTCCTAGCTGTCTGGGACAGAAAGCTATTTCACAGCCTTCTCAGGGTGCACCCAAGTACACTCTGTAGATACCTTCAGGCCTCACATCAATGTCCTCATGAAGGGTCAGATGAAAGTATAAAGTGTCTGAAATATGTCCCCTGCATTCTAATTCCACAGGCTACTATTTGCTGAAAATTCCCAATCATTGTTCTGACAATTCCACTGTAAATAAACTTTTCTTTCTTTTTTAGTAGGGGAGGCAGCGTGGTGAGGGCAGGAAAGATGCACATCCGGGAAGAGGAAACCAGGATTCTCGCTGTCACAGTCACTTACAGCTAAGTCTCTCAAGCCTTTAACATCTCTCACTCAGGAAGGAAAATGATCATTCCCAACTCAAAAGATGGCTATATGGGTTGGAAATACTGCCTTTCGCTTCAGGATTTTCCCTTAGACAAAATTCGGCGAATGCACAGAGATAAATGAAATGTAAGTTTAATGTGACATTTGTGATACAAAAAGAAGAAGAAGGAAGGGAAAAATAAAAGAAGATTGGTCAAAATAATCACAAGACAGTCATTCAGTCCTGTACACATTACACAGCCATGAGAAGGATGATGTGGAAAGATGGTCTTGATGCAGAAAGTGAAAAAAAAAAAAAGTGAGTTGGAAAAACGCTATGCATTTAGCCCCGTTTTTTATTACAATAGTATATGTTTTTTAATGAATAGAAAATATTTGCAGTAACAACAAACAATAAACATATATCCACACTGAAGCAAAAAAGAGGGTTCCATTTCTTTTTATATGATTTATTTTAGCTGAGAACATTCATTTATAACAAACACTTCAGTACAACCACTAAAACAAAATATAAGAGAAGAAAAACTGGAATTAAAAAAATTCAAAAATCCAAAGAAGCTAGGAAAGGAGAGAAAACAAAGAAAAATAATGGCAAATAAAAGATTAAAAATGACGTTCCTATCTCAATAACCACAGTGCAGATTGTCTAAACTCACCATTAAAAGGGAAAGACCATCATTAAGTAAACAAAAAGATGGATCCATTTTTAACCAGCTCCTTGGGTGGAAGGCTGTGTGTGTGTGGAGTTAGAGGATGGGAGACCTCTCCCCAACTCAGCCTCTTTTAACTGCTTTTCTGAAGTCTTGAAACTAACTGAGGGAAAGTTCTTTATACCAAAAATAACAAAGGAAACTGACTTGGTGGGAAGAGGAGGAGGTGGGGGAAGCGGAAAAGAGACAGAAAGAACTGGCAAAGAGAAATTATGTTTCCATGCTGCTATAGTCTCAGCGAAAGGGTAAATTAAATGCATGTGAAATCGACTAACTGATACTGGGCGGGTTTATTGAAATTGATGCAGCACTTGCTACTAAAAATGAGACACTCTGGCATGGCAGGGCAGGGTAGGGCCCACATCTGGGGCCACCAGCTGCACTGATCAGGAGGTCTGATGGTGAGGAGTCCTGGTGACCGTGGTGAATGCCCGAGAAATCTGAACTCAACTCAACCAGGCCAGATGGTACAATTCACCCATTTTTTCATGGAGTCTGCAAAACCGGCTAGATGGTTTTGTTCAGTCTTATCGGAAAAACAGATGGAAAATTCTTCCCAGAAGTTAATTCTTTAGTCTTTTCCCAAAAGTTGGCCACATGACTCCTCAGGCTGTCTGTATCTGGCAGCACTGTCCCAGTCTTTGTCAATTTTGCATGGATTGGGAATGTTCAGGGAGTTTTGGGTGAGAAACTAGGAAACCATGGACATCATTCCAGTGTGTCGCCTGTAAGCAGCAGCATCTCTCTTTTTTTTTTGAGTTGGAGTCTCCATCACCCAGACTGGAGTGCAGGGGCACGCTCCCAGCCACCGCAGCCTTGACCTACTAGGGTCCAGCGATCCTTCTACCTCAGCCTTTCAAGTAGCTGGAACTACAGGCACGTGTTACCACGCCCAGCTAATTTTTGATTTACTGTAGAGACGAGGTCACGTCAAGTTGCCCGGATGGGTCTCGAACCCGTGGGCTCAGGCAATCACTCGCCTCAGCCTCCCAACGTGCTGGGATGACAGGCTGAGACACTGAGCCCGGCCAGCAGCATCCCTTCCCAGTGCCATCATCTAGGAATTTGTGATCCTGTCCTGATCACTGGGATGCTCAAATAGAAACTGCACAGGACTAAGAATCAAAAGACATGGCTTCTCCTAGCCTTGCCTTACTCTATTTGAGGGATAGTGATGGAGTATACCACATGACCATTATGAGTCCACCTTAATAATCAATCTGCCAGGGGAGGAGGGGTGGGATTGGCAGTTGAAGGAAACTGCCAGGGGAGGGAGGGGTACATCTCATCAACAAGGGTACCTGCATAATGAATATTTATATACCTAACCCTGAACTGTACCTCACATCTTTAAAACTTAAAAAGTGAAAAAAAATTGTAATATTAAAAACCTACATAAGCTTTCAAAAAAAAAAAAAGACAAGAATGGTGATATTTATCTCATGAATTTCTTAAAAGTGCTTTGAAAAACCATAATAGCTGGACTCAGTGGCTCAGCCTGTAATCCCAGCATTTTGGGAGGCCGAGGCGAGTGGATTGCCTGAGTCCGCGGGTTCGAGACCCACCCGGGCAACTTGGTGAGACCTCATCTCTACAATAAATCAAAAAAATTAGCTGGGTGTGGTGGCACGTGCCTGTAGTTCGGGCTACTTGAAAGGCTGAGGCAGAAGGATCGCCGGAGCCCAGCAGGTTGAGGCTGAGGTGGCCAGGAGCGTGCCACCGCACTCCAGTCTGGGCGACGGACTGAGACTCCAACTCAAAAAAAAAAAAGAAAGAAAAAACATAATCTATTATAGAAAGGGAATATGTAACCTCTCTTACATTTATAAGACAATTTTAAGCCTTCATATACCTTTGCCTACGTGACATCATCTCCTATAGAAGAGGCTGAGAATGACGGGCTCAGGTGATCCTTCCACCTCAGCCTGCCAACCACCACACCTGGTTAATGTTTTTAATTTATTGTAGAGTCAAGGTTTCGCCATGTTGCCCAGGCTGGTCTCGAACCCCTGGACTCAGGCAATCCTCTCGCCTCAGCCTCCCAAAGTACTGGGATGACAGGCTTGAGCCACCACGACCGGCTTATTGTTGACTTCTATGACCCTGCCTGCCTGACATTCCCACTCTCCTCCATCACCACCTTCAACCACAGCACCATCTGCCCTTCCTAGTAGGTTCCATTCCCCATATTTTTGGGACACAGAACGAGAAAACCCTTTTTCTGTGGCCAAGTTACAAGATAGAAAACCTGGAACCTATTCATAGTTACATTTTCTACCTTTAATATAGCATTCTGGGAGGACAGAGGGAGAAGAGGACTGGGCCTCAACTTTGGGTTAATATCCCAGTTTTAAGTATAGTATGCCTGCCTTCAGCTGGGCTTCATCTAGAGACTAAGGTCCCCCTGTTTAAGCACCTCTTAGTTTACCCTCTTGTGTGAATAATCCTCCAGATTCTTCTGCTATGGTAAGAGAAGGATGGTTTCTCCTTCGTGCAAAAATCCTTTGATCTCATTTCAGTTGGATTTCAGAGGGAAGCAAAGGTAGGTAAGGTGTGTATTAAACCTGTCTTTAACTGGAAGCTCAAGGTTTTTATAATATACTCATCACTCTTCACAATACTCAACCCAATTGGATGTCTCTGGCCCATAGGGCTCATTACTGCCATGCCTACCCTGTGTGAGCCATGGGATGAATGGAGAAATGATGATGTATACCTTCCAAAGTAAGGTCATAAAAAACATTGCAGCCTCCACCTTCATTTCTTGGATCTGTCACTCTGAAAGAAGCCAGTCAGATGTCACATCAGGAAGGCATTCAATCAGACCCATGGAGAAGCCCACAAAGAGAGGAACTGAAACTCCCAGCTAACAGCCAGCACCAACTTGCCAGCAGTGTACGTGAGCCATCTCAAAAGCAAATGTCAGAAGGATGGTGGGATAGATTTTTCCAGTGCGTATTCCCCTGAAGAAACACCAACTTAAACAACTATCCATACGTAAAAAAATATATTTGTAAGAGTTAAGGAATCCAGGTGAGAAATGTAGCACAGAAAAATGAAAAGACACATTGAAGAGGGTAGGAAGGATTGTTTCATGTTACCTGTGTCACACCCTTCCTCCTAGTCTGAGCTGCACAGTGTGAAGAAATATATCCTCCACACAAGGGAAGGAGAGTGAACCGAACACCTGACTTTGCTATGAACCTCAGTACCAGGTCTGCTTCTGTGAAACTCAGCACCAGAGTAGCCCTAATAACTCCAAGCTCTAGGCCAGCACCTGCAGATTGAGCCTCCAGGCCCACCCTAATACTACAGTCTCCTTCGGCCCCAGGCTGTGGGAAGGCCTCCACAGCCCCAAGCTCCCGGTCCACTCCAGAATCAGGTCTGCCTCAGCAGACCAACCTCCAAGCTGGCCCCTGTGGATCCAGGCTCCAGGCCGACCCTAGCATCAGGTTAGCTAGCCACTGTGTACTCAGGCTCTAGGTCGGTCCCTATGGATATAGGTTCCAGGCCCATCCCAGCACCAAAGGGTCCTCTATGAACTCAGCTTCAAGACCCACCTCAATTGCAGATCAGCCTTCATAGACCAAGGCTTCAGGCCAGTCCCTGCAAACATAAGAGCAACACCCATCCCAGAATATCATGGCCTGCTCACCTGTTGACTCAGACAACAGGAAAGCTTGCTCAAGGACTTCTGGAATAAGCCTGTCCTCATACCCCACCAGACAGCCCAACAAGAATCTCTGGATGAAATGACTAGTGAAGGACTTTCCCTGCCAAAGTCAATATGTAAAGAGTGGAATTGGTGCCTATTTTTTTAAATGCACAGATGCCAACATATGTCCACAAAGATTATGAATAATAAAGGAAACATGACACTGTCAAACAATACAATAAAGCAACTGATCTAACTGACCTTAAAGAAATGGAGGCCTATGAACTGCTTGACAATGAATTCAAAATAATCCTCTTGCAGAAGCTCTATATATAAGAGCACAGAAAACAATACACAAACAAAATGGTAACTTCAACAAGGGCATAGAAACCAATAAAAAAGAACCAAAGGCCGGGCTCAGTGGCTCAGCCTGTAATCCCAGCACTTTGGGAGGCTGAGGCGAGTAGATTGCCTGAACGCGTGGGTTCGAGACCCACCCGAGCAACTTGGCGAGACCTCGTCTCTACAATAAATCAAAAATTAGCTGGGCATGGTAGCGCTCGCCTGGAGTTCTGGCTACTTGGAAGACTGAGGCAGAAGGATTGCTGGAGCCCAGCAGGTCGAGGCTGTGGTGGCCATGAGCGTGCCATTGCACTCCAGCCTGGGCAACAGAGTGAGACTCCAACTCAACAACAACAACAACAAAAAGAACCAAAAAGAAACTTTGGAGCTAAATAACACAACAACTGAACTGAAAATTCCACAGAGAACATCAACAGTAGATGCAATCAAGTAGAAGAAACAATTAGTGAGCTCAAAGAGGTCATTTGAAATACCCGCTTAGGGTCGGGTGAGTGGCTCAAGCCTGTAAACCCAGCACTTTGGGAGGTCGAGGTGAGAAGACTGTCTGAGACCAGGGGTTCAAGACCAGCTTGGGCAACTTGGCCAAACTTTGTCTCTATAATAGATTTAAAAATTAGCCAGGTGTGGTGGCACATGCCTGTAGTTCCAGCTACTTGTAAAGCTGAGGCAGAAGGATAACCTGAGCCCAGCAGGTCAAGCCTGCGGTGACCATGAGAATGCCACTGCACTCCAGCCTGGGCAACAGAGTGAGACTCCAACTCAAAAAAAAAAAA
>CAUYQG010134033.1:0-15360 GCA_963574415.1 Tarsius wallacei | reverse complement strand
CGCCTTTGGGAGGCTGAGGTGAGTGGATTGCCTGAGCCCGCGGGTTCGAGACCCGCCTGGGCAACTAGGCGAGACCTCATCTCTACAATAAATCAAAAAATCAGCTGGGCATGGTAGTGCGTGCCTGTAATTCTGGCTACTCAGGAGGCTGAGGCAGAAGGATCGCCGGAGCCCAGCGGGTCGAGGCTACGGTGGCCGGGAGCGGCCACTGCACTCCAGTCTGGGCGACAGAGCGAGACTCCAACCCAAAAAAAAAAAAAAAAAAAAAAAGAAAATCACTTCCTTCAGCTAGATTCCAGAGGGTAGAATTCCATGTTAGACATTCAGCATTGTAATCCCCTTGATTAGTGTTGCTAAAATCCTTTCAAAGAAAGAGGTAACCCTTTCTACCCCCTACTGTCCTTTTTGATAGCTGTGTAGTGTGCCACCAGGTACTTAGTGATTTCCACCTGGGTTTATGTTGAGGCTGCTTCCAGTCTTCTGAGATTGTAGGTAAAGACGTGATGAATATTCCAGTGACTGTAGCTGTTTCTCAGTCTGTCAGTTTCCTTCTTTAGTATGTATTCCTGGAAGTGAGATCACAGGCCCAAGGATATGAATGTTCTAATGGTGCAAGTGAGGTATTGTTCTTGGCTCCAGGTGAGGCAGGAGGAACCACTTGCTAGAGCCTGAGCTAATTCTAGCATCATTCATCACTACTTGGTTCCTGCTTTTGTGACTATAAAACTTCATCCTTGGCATGAATAATTTCCTGGATAATTTTTCTTTTGGTAGTAATGATGTGGGACTTCCCCAAAGGTAGGATCATGGAAATGCCAAAGGCATTAATGTTCATGCCTAAAACAATGGAAGCACCTTTTCAGACATAATGAACAGTGGAGAGTCATATATACTTCTTCATAATCATTTCAGGATTTTTATGACCAGTGTAGTTTTCCTAGATAATTTTTCATATGAGAGTGGTAGACAATGACATAATGGAAGAGGAACAGGCGCTTGGGAGCATCTCAAAGCAATCATGTACAAGGGAGAAAGTCATGTGCTTGTTTATTTTCTCTGATGCTTCTAGAATCCAATCAAAGACTCAGTTTTTGTTGACGAACTAAAATTTTTAGGGAGAAAGCAGCAGGGTATATTTGAAGAACATCTGCATTTTGAGGCACATGCCCACGTTGAATGGTTAAGCGTCGGGGACATTAGTGCCCGATGCCAGATGTTCCCTGAAAAATCTACACCCAATGTGGATTTGGGCGGTTTATCAAGATGCGAAAAGTATGCAGCTGGAAGAGAAATGGGAGAAGGCAGTGTCTGAAATGTTGCTTCAGCCCATCACTTCCCCATCAAAACACAGAAGCAGGAGGAGATAAAAAATTACTGAAACCAATCCATATGAAAGAACTCTCATTGAAGGGTTATGGTAATTACCCACTGGGGAGGGATGTGCATTTGCCATTCATTAATGCTTTATTGCTGTCTTTTCTTTTTTTAAAAAACATATTTTTTATTTTAAAATTGTGGGGTACAGTTAAGGGTTAGGTATACAAATATGCATTGTGCAGGTACCCCTGTTGATGAGGTGGCCCCCCCATCCCCAGACAGATATCGACTACCATTACTCCCACCTCCCTTCCCCTCCCATAGTTTCCTGCCACTGTCGATCCTTTTCTTATAGTGTTACGATAGTTGTTCAAGGTCCAGAAACAAAGATCTGAGTATTGCTGTCTTTTCTAATGAGAAGTAGGTAGGGAAGCCTCAAGAGACAAAGAAAAATACCAGAATGGTTTTAAGGGATGACAGAAGAGCACGGGAAAGGGGAGAGTGATGCTGCTCCCAAGTCAGTACTGGCGGTTGAGCTACTTCAGAGAGATGGTTGGAATGACACAGCCGTTGTAGTTGCCTCGAGGAGCTGGAGCCCATTGCTCAGTTTAACTCCCTGACTTTTCCTCTTTGTCTCAGGAGAGGGGGAATTTGCAACCTGCTTATTCGTAGAACTAGTTTTTCAAATCTTGCCTTTCTGGTACGGTTCACAAAGTGGCAATTTCCATGTCACTGAACATGGAGACTGCATCTTAAATATAGCCAGCATGTGAATGCCCTGCAGGCAGCGATAGTGTGACATCACTGCCAAGCAACTTCTTGTTATTTTGGAGCCCGGGAGGAGAGCAACAGGAAGCTCAACGGAGGGGAGATATTCTTGGCAGCAGCCACGATGCGACTTCAGGAGAGAGACAACTGTCAAGTCTAGAGGTTCTGGAAGTTTGCAGAGTTGGTTTGTTCCCTGAGCAAGCCAGGGTTCACTGAGCTCATCTCAGTGCCAAACATGGATGTTACAAAGACCTGGGAGACACGTACCTGCCATTACTCAGCCCCTGTCACCAAACAGCCACCACAAACATGTTCTCTGAAGAAGAGCCCTTTCTTCAGATGCGTTATTTCTTGGGAGCTCCCAGTGTAACCTCATTGAGAGCTGAGCTGCATGGGTTAAAGTGGAAGGGTGGGGGTCCTAGAACTCCACCAGCCTTGCTACAGAATGCCCTGTGAACCATGCTGGAAAGGCCATTTAAAAATGGCAACCTGGTGTGGAACAGGCTTGCCTTTAAGTGCGGCTCTCTTGTTTCTGGTTGTGTAGAACAGGGATCTCTTAGGCTGGGCTCAATCCAGTTGATCTGTGCATCTCTGCTGTGTCCCCCAAGGCCGTTTCCTTTCCCAACGTTGTTTGGACGTAAAGTTACTTCCTCTGAATTGGATGTTCCTTTTTTCCTCGTTATTTGTTATTTGTTCTTCAAATTCTACAGTGTAGTCTCTCCTTTCTCTTGCACTCTCAGTCTCCCTTATTTGACTCAACTTTTTTTTTTCTGTAGCATTTCTTATTTTCTAATATGTTACCTCTTACATTTGCTGTTTATTACTGCCTTTTTGTCTGATGTTCTCCGCCTCATGAGTGCAGGAACTTTTGTCTCGTTAGTTCACTGATAGATCCATTCAATGCCTGGCACATAATAGAGCTCAGTAGAAATGTGTAGAATGAATGAATGAACAAATGAATATTTGTCAGTTACTTCTGAGTTGTTGCTCTGCGGTGTTTGACTTATGTTTCCAAGGCCATTTCATGGTCTAGGCTGACAGTTGGAGCCCTAGTCATTGCATCTGCATTTTTTTTTTTTTTTTTTTTTTGAGTTGGAGTCTCATTCTGTTGCTCAGGCTGGAATGCAGTGGCATGCTGAAGGCCACCGCAGCCTCTACCTACTGGGCTTAGGCCATCCTTCCACCTCAGCCTTCCAAGTAGCTGGAACAACAGGCATGCGTCACCACGCCCAGCTAATATTTTGATTTATTGTAGGGACAATGACTCACCAAGTTGCCTGGGTTGATCTTGAACTCATGGGCTCTGGCAATCCTCTCACCTCTGCCTCCCAAAGTGCTGGGATTACAGGTGTGAGCCACTGTGCCTGGCACATCTGCATTCTTGGCAGCAGGAAGGATGAAGCAGGGGAAAGGGAAAAAAGTGCATGCCAACTTCTTTTAAGGAGGTTACCTGCAAGTTACTCAAAACTTTCTCTTCTCTGTGGCCTGAACTTACTCTGCTAGGAGCTGAGAAATGTGACTTTTATTTTTGAGTAGAGCATGTCATCACCCTAAATAAAACAAGTAGGGGACTTGTCATTTTGTAAGCAACTAGTGGTCAGTGCTCAGTGCCTGGCACATAGTAAACTCTCATTAGGCAGATTCACTTCTTCTGTCACATGGAGTGATGAGGTAGTTTAAGTTCTCTTGTGGTCATTGGTGTATCAGATTGTCCCCATAGTGAATAATAAACAGACTTTTGAGTCAGAAAGACCTTGACTAGACCTCTTATTAAGTATTTGCTAGCACTGTGACCTTTGGCAAGTTGCTGTCCCTCTATGAGCCTCAATTTTTTCAGTTTATAAAATGGGATAAGTGATAGAACCGACCTCATGGGTGATGGTGAGGACTGAGTGAAATGACGGGTGAGGAAACATGGCCTGTTGTCTGAAGCACAATAAGTTAATAAATGGAGGCTGTTGCATGTCATTCTGTGACCATTATCGTCATCTTCAGTCAAGTATGGTTTTTAGGTGCTAAGGACACAAGAATGACAAAGACATCCTTCCAGAGGCTCACAGCAGGGCATTCCAGGCAGAGAGAACAGCTTGTGCAAAGGACCAGTGGCATAGGGAGCGCAGGCAGCTCCCTGGGACTGTCACACAGAATTCTGGAGTCCAGGACTGTTTGGAGAATGGTGAGAGAGGGTTCTGCAGGGGTGACCTGGGAATAGATCCCAGAGGCCCCAAGGAGGAGTTTGGCCTGGTTCTGTGGACAGTCGGGAGCTAGTGAAGGCCTTTAAGGAGGCAAGTACTTGATCAGATTGGTTCTGTATTTAGTTCTCCATCCTGGGCATGGAGAGGCAGAAGAGGAAGGAGGAAGGCCAGTATGGGAGGGGGTAAGTTCAGGCTGGAGGTCCTTTGAGCCATTCAGGCAAAAAGTTATGATGATCAGATCTAAAACAGACAGATGATTCCATAGAGAGATGGGGTAGAAACAATGGTAAGGTTGGTTCCAGTTGTGTGGTTCTTGGATTCGAGTCTTTAGACTTGTTACCTGGGGTTAAGGATGGATACACATGATGTGAATGAATGACTTGCATAACCCCTCAAGGTGGAAGGCCAGATCTAACCAGCTCATGGCAGGTGCGTTTTCAGGGAGGTTGTTTGCTTCCTTCCCAGCCTGTGCAACTTTGTTTACTTCCTTCCCAGCCTGTGCAACCTTTGTTACCCCAAGCCATTCAGCAGGTCTTCTGAAGAGTGAGTCAGCATCGCAACTTTAAAAACCTGAGCCTGGCAGCAGGCAATTGCAGCCAGGAAAGGCAGCTGATGAGCTAATTTTTGCCCAGCGATCTCTTCTCGAGATAGTGTGTGCGAGCCGCCTCCCTTTTTAATGACCATGCACACAGTATCGGAAGGCCCCAAACTAGTGATGAGGAGGTTGTCCCTGGGTCACCAGCAGCGTCACAGCCTGTGATCTTGGTTCATTTGTGCAGATTGGGGCTAATTTGTTTTGGCTTTTTTGTCTGAAATAGAAATTGCTCAGCCAGGCAAGAGATAAGGTCATTGAACAAGACAGAGGCATTCAGATGGAGGGCATGGGGCTGGTTGCGACCTCTGTTTTCCTTTCAAGTTCATTGCTAACTTGGGGATGTAACCTTGGCTTACAGAGGACCTTAACCAGTAAAGACGCCTCTTTTCCTTCTGCTACATGGCCACAGAGTAAAAAATTTTAATGTTTATTATTTTTATTTAACTCTTCTTTAATGAGTCAGCGTCTCACTCTGTCACCCAGGCTGGAGTGCAGTGGCCATGGAGACTAGGAGGCTGAGACTAGGAGCCTCAGCCTCCTAGTCTCAGGCAATCCTTCCACCTCAGCACTTCCAAATAGTTGGAACTACATGTGTGCGCCACTATGCCTGACTGATTTTTTCATTTGTTGTATATATGAGATCTTGCCGAGTTTCCCAGGCTAGTCTCAAACCTCTGGGCTCAGTACTCTTCTCACCTCCGCCTCCCAAAGTGCTGGGATTCCAGGCATGAGCCACTGCACCTGGCCAACTTTTTAGTATTAAGGAATTTTTCAGACACATACAAAAGTAGATGGAATAGTGTCACAAACTTCTGTGTGCCTGTCACCCAGCCGTGGCAGTTATTAACCTATCATTACTCTTGTTTTGCCTGCCTGTCCTACTCTTTACTTTGTTTTTTTGTTTAACGAGTACTTAATACGTGGTTATTATATGAATCTCTAACAGGTAAGGACTTAAAAAAATCATAACCACTGACAGCATTATTACCACACAGTAAAATTAGCAACAGTTTCTTGATATCATTTAGTTCTTAAGCTCCAAGTTCCTTGATTGTCTCAGATTTTCATAGCGACTTTGAGTCAGTTCTGATCTCACTTTGTAAAGTGTAATCAGTGCATGCCATTCTCATGCTTAAAACCCTCTGTTGCGCTCAGAACACAAACCCACATTCCTTTCCCTGGCTTACACACTCCGTATGCTCTGACCTGGGCCTGCCTGCCTTCTGCTAAGCATCTTTGCTGTTTCTTCTACCTGCAACTTTTACCCCTCAGGTCTTTGGCTATTTCTTCTCATAATCTCTGGAGAGAGGGCATCATTGCCTGAAGCAGATGTCTCCTCTGCCCCAGTCATTTTCTCTTACTCCATTCCGGTTTTAAATTTTCTTATACTACTTGCTCTTGTACATTTATTTGTGTTCTTTTTGAATGTGGAATGCCTTCCACTTCTGAATGTCACTTCAGTGAGAACTGGGGCCAGGCCTGCTGACAATGCTATGTCCCCAGTTGCCTAACGCACAGTCACAGCCAAGCTAGTGTTTGTTGAGTGAATGCATGATTGTATAACATTGTTACCTTTGCAGGGTGACTGTGACCTGGAAGCCTGGAACATTCACCTCTTTTGGGGCAAAGTACTAGTCAAGGGGAGTTTCTCGTTTCCCCTTGTTTTGTTTTCTTTCCTTTTTCTTTCATTCTTTATTATTACAATGTTAGCAGAGACAATTCAGGCTCTCAGGTGAAGCCATGCTGGTGATAGTTATCATTCATGTAAATCATACACTGTAGGCAACTGCATCATAGAATCTTTGGTTTCTTTCTTTTCTTTTCTTTTTCTTTCTTTTTTTTTTTTTGAGTTGGGGTCTCACTCCATCGCCCAGGCTGGAGTGCAGTGGCATGCTTATGGCCACCCCAGCGTGAACCTGCTGGGCTCTGGCAATCCTTCGGCCTCAGCCTTCCAAGTAGCTGGAACTATAGACATGCGCTACCATGTCTGGCTAATTTTTTTTTTTTTAAATTGTGGAGATGAGGTCTTGCCAAGTTGCCTGGGCTAGTCTCGAACCCGCAGGCTCAGGCAATCCACTCACCTCGGCCTCCCAAAATGCTGGGATTATAGGCTGAGCTACTGAGCCCAGCTGAATCTTTGGTTTCTATGATACTTTTCTGTTCATAGGTGATCCCAAGGCCACGTTTGAGTCATCACCTCCCACATCTAGATCAGGTAACTGATTTACAGATTGGGAAGTTGGGATAACAACAGGTAGTCATTTTGAGGTTTTGCCTCAGATGGGCATCATGGGAAGGGCCCTGGGCTACAGAGTTGGAGTGTTTGCAAACAGCTTCATAACCTTGATTGCATCACCCTCCTTCTCTGAGCCTCCGGTTCACCCATAAAACAGGGTGAGCCACCATCTCCAAAGCAGTGGGAGATGGCATTTCTGAGACTACTTCCACTCATCCTGCACAGAGACTGATCCATGTTAGCAGCAACATCGCTGAAACCCATGTCAGGCTGAGAGATGAATGCAGCATGTACCCCACAGGCCCCTGGAAAAAATGCCACTCAGTAATTGTAGACAAAATCTATTTTTTTTTTGAATAGGGGTCCTACTGTGTTGCCCAGGCTGGGGTGCAGTGGCACGGTCGGAGTGTAGTGGCGTGATCATGGCCAACTGTAGCCTCAACCTTTTGAGCTCAAGGGATCCTCCTTGCTTCAGCCTCCCATATAGCTGGGACTACAAGCATGTGCCACCACATTAAGCTAATTTTTAATTTTTTTGTATTTTTTGTAGAGATGAGGTCTCACTATGTTGCCCAGGTTGGTCTTGAATTCCTGGGCTCAAGTGATTGTCCCGCCTCGGCCTCCCAAAGTTCTGGGATTACAAGCATGAGCCACTGCACCTGGCCGACAAAATGTAATTTAATAGCCATCTTTCTGGTTTTTAAGGTGTTTTTTTATGCACCAGGAATAGTTCTGTCCATGCACATCAGCTCAGTCCTCACTGTGACCAGTGAGCTGGGTTTTGCTGTTTTCTGAGTTCTCAAGAGAGTGACAGGTGAAGCAGCTTGTCCAAGGTCCCACACAGAGGCAGGGCTGGGGTTTGGGCAAAGACTCTGCTAGAAAGTGCCCTGACATCCACTCTTCATGGCCATCAGGATTTTTTTTTAAAATTTGTGATTGTCACAGAGTATCTCTGTTGTTATGTCTATTACTGTAGCTCCCCTCCCTCAACCCTGGCTGTTTTTAGTCAAGGATAATGATAGTTTAAAAAGGGGTCACATCCTTTATTTTCAGCTGCAGAGAGGGACATTTTAATGCCCCAAATATCTAATTCTGAGCCTTTCATCACGCTGCCCATCTGAACCTCTGTCCGTCTCATGCCACGTGATGGCGCAGTCCAGATGCCCCGTCAAGATTCCTCCAGGTGCTGCTTGTCTCTGAGGCTTTCCTTGAATCTTTGTGGTGAGCTTTTGAATGCAGCTTTCCTAGAAAGTTTTGTGTAGCAAGGTGGCGTGACAGGAAGACAAATTGTAGCGCTTTAAACTGAAGAAAAACAGAAGGCAATTTGTCTAATGTGTTCCAGTTCTGTTCTTCTGCCTTCTTCGAGTTTGAATTATGGAGATGATTTCCTTTCACTGTGAAGGTTATACTGTTGGGAGGTGTTTTACTGGGAAGTGTTCTATTAAGGCATTAAGAACAATTAGATATAAAGTCCTTTTTTAATTTTTAACAGACCTTGACGTATACATAATTGAAAAACATATGCCTTCCCCTCACTCCCCATTCCTTCTCACCCCCCTCCCCAACTCCGCATCTTTTCTTCCTTAAAGGAATTCTAAAAGCACTGGAATAAAGTGTATTTTAGAAATACTTTGGTAGCAGGCCTTCTGCAATTGTCCATAGAGAGAGAAAAAAAATTATGTACTTTTGGAGGTGAAAACATATCCTCCAGGCCCAGGTGGCTTTGCTAGGGCAGGCTGTCATCCCTTCCCTCCCGAGACCCCCATGATGGGAGCAGCCTGTCCTTTGTGGATTCTGGTGGACTTTTCTTCACAGCACTTGCTCCAGTTCCTAATTACATATCTGTGTGTGTCTCTGATTCGAGTCTGTCTCCTCTGTTAGATTCAGTCCTGTGGGAGAGGAGGGAGTCCTGGCTATTTCATTCTCACCCCCACCTCTTTCTCCTCAGACCTGAACCCAGTGCCTGACACAGCAGATGACTGGCAAGTGCCTAGACCATTTGGGCTGCAACTGTTAAACATGGTGCCGTAAACTGGGTAGCTTATAAACTCCTCACAGTTCCGGAGTCTGGAAGTCCAAGATCATGCTGCTGGCAGATCTGGTGTCTGGTGAGGGCCCATTTCCTGGTTCACAGATGGTATCTTCTCTCTGTGTCCACACATGGTGGAGGGGGTGAGAGAACTCTCTGGGGTCTCTCTTACAAGAGCACTAGTCCTATTCATGTGGGCTCCACCCATATGATCTAATGATCTCCCCAAAGCACCCCTCCCATACTTGGGGAGTAAGATTTCAACCTATGAATTGGAAATGGACACAAACATTTAGACCATAGCAGTAAGCACTGGAGGAACGAATGAATGGAGGAACGAATGAACATAGGGTGAGTAAAAACTTGTTTTCTTACTCACCTCTCCCCACCCCCAAGCCTGTCCAATGGCCCCCATTCTGGATCCTCCATTCTGGAGTTTTCACATGTCTGCTCCTGTTTGTGCTGTCTGACCATCCCTTCCCTGCCACATGTGACACTGATGCTTGGGGCCACTGTGCTGATCAGAAGAGAAAACTCCATTCCAGGAGGAAAAGGATTTGGTTAGAAGGTTTGTAGCAGTGTAGTTATGTGGCTGTGTGTGCTCTGAAATGTTCTGTGTATTATGTTGGTAGAAAAGTATTGTGTTAAGTCAATGAATTCAGAAAAGCACGTACAATTTAGCAAGCCACTGGGAGCGGCAGCTCGTGTTAAGAGCCATAGAATGTTTGTCTTCCTGGGATGAAGTGAGCCAGGACACAGCTGTGAACAAGTGGAGGAGGGGACTTGGCTTGGGTAGAGAACCCCAGCCTCCCATTGTCTGGGTTACAGGCTCCCCTCGTGGTAGTGATGTTGTCATTTGAGAAGCTATGGACCAACCAAGCCGGCAGGACCCGAGGGCCATGTGAGAGGTCGTCTCACAAGGCCAGCTGCTGCCGGGAGAGGCTATGGAGTCCGAGAGGCTTTGAGTAGAGGCTGGTGGGGAGCTTTGATGGAAAATGAAAGAGGAAGCCTGAGGTTGGTGTCTGAGACCATCTGGGCCCAGAACTTCCCCTACTTCATCCTGCTGGAGTGTCCACAAGCAGCGTGACTCCAGTAAGTGATCCTGAGTCTAGGGCCTTGCCTGTGTTGGTGATGCCATGACAAGGAGGGGCCCTGTGCTGAGAGGGGGCTGGTTCATTGCCATGGAACCGTCATGAAGGGACCTGGGCTGCTGGCGGCTCTGGCCCCTCACTGCCTGGATTTCCTTCCCTGCTTCCTCCTGCCTCCAAGGAGGATCAAGGAGCCTAGTGAAGGTACACGCAGAGTAAGTGCTAGCTGGGATTCTGGTGTGCAGGATGGTCGCCCTGTCTGTCTTCCACACTGATTTTAAATACCTGGAACAGGGCCCCATTTTGTTTCTCTGTCCCTGTGGCCTCATCTGCAGGGAGTTCACCTCCAAGTCTTCAGCGTATGCCCGACCAGCTGACTGGCAGAATCAGCCTCTTACCCAGCCCCAGGAAGATGGAAAGTGCAGGAGCCCATGGCCTGGTCCATCTGGGTCCTGAGAGAGTCCCTGTGACTCCTGTATCCCCCAGAGCTAGGTATATGAGGCCTTGGGGCCAAGGACCACCAGGACCAGGGCTGGCCTTCTGAGCTCTGTGGCATGGGCCTGCCAGGTGGCTGGACTGGGAGACCTCTGTCCTAGCCTTGGTTTTCCTGGTGCAGAGCCTGAGACCAGGGCCTGGATTTAGGTGCTTCTGTGGGAGCTGATCCCAGGAAGTGCAGTGGAGAGCAGGAGGGGGAGGTGGAAGGACCCGAAGTGAGGAAGGTGGGTGTTCTTGAGCTGGTTGCAAGCAGGCAACTGTGGGTCCCCTGAGCAACATGGAGACTGTACTTCAGTTCTCTCAGAGGGACAGGCGTTTATCCCGTTAACTGATGGTTGTCCCTCAAAGTGCTGATAACCTCCTCCCTGTCTCCATACTGTCTTGCCAGGGGGCTTGTCCCCTGCTCTTCCTCTGGAGAAAGCCCTGAGGCAGGAAAGTGGCGACTTTATGATGGCTTGGGGTAGGAAGTAGGCAGTATGCATATAGTTGTCCTCCAAGCCATGTGATATCAGAGGTGAGCTGTGGGCGGGTGACATGGGGCATAAAGTCTCTTTCGGGCTGGGCTTGGTGGCTCAGCCTGTAATCCCAGCACTTTGGGAGGCCGAGGCGAGTGGATTGCCTGAGCCCGTGGGTTCGAGACCAGCCCAGGCAACTTGTCAAGACCTCGTCTCTACAATAAATTAAAAAAAAAAATTAGCCGGGCGTGGTAGTGCGTGCCTGTGGTTCCAGCTACTTGGAAGGCTGAGGCAGAAGGATCGCCGGAGCCCAGCAGGTTGATGCTGGGGTAGCCGTGAATGTGCCATTGCACTCCAGCCTGGGCAACAGAGTGAGACTCCAACTCAAAAAAAAAAAGTCTCTTTCAGCCACTGCTCTTGCTGCCCAGGGCAGGAAGTTTCACGGCTATTTCCTGGGTGCCCTGCTCTCCCAGAGAGCCCTGTGATGTTAACCTTCTATCTCAGGCCAGGTTCCCTGTCACAACCTTTACCTTGACACCATTTCCTGGGATACCTGAAACATGGTTATGAAGAAGATTTTATTTTCTGTGTTTTTCAGATGAAAAACAGAGACTCAAGGCTTCCTGTCTTGTTCAAGTTTGTGTGAGTTAGTAAATGAAGAATCCAGGAATTGAACCCCTGTCTCTGACCCCAACTTCCTTGCTGTGAGGGCTTTAGTGATGAGGTCAAGACATCACGCAGGGCCATTCTCCGAAAGCCCTTTGTGCCTCTGGGCCTCTGCATGTACTTTTCCACATCTGCCTGGAGCAGGCTTCTATCTCTCCTTCAAGCGCCAGCTGCACTGTCACCACCTCTGTGAAGCTGCCATGATTCCCTCTGGTGCTTCATCCTCTATGTTTTCTCAGCATCCCAGACTTGTGTTATGATTCCTATTTCACTTCAGTGTCTGCTTGTGTTAATTATACATTCTCAGATGCAAGGAACAATAACCAACTCCAGCTGACCATGCATGCACCAGAGTTAGAACACTGCTGATTGTGCCACAGATGTGGGCACCTAGTGATCCTGCTTGAACATCCTCACATCCTCGTGGCCCATTTTCCTAACGAGTTCCTAATTGCTTTGTGCTGGGCTCAGCATGAGCTCACTTTTCTCAGATGTTGACGTTGTGCCTTGTCCAGGCTATGGGCAAGAGGGCAGGTGGCACTGTGGAAAGAACGTGCAATGTGTGCTCAAGAGCCAGGATGGCCTGGGTGGACTCCTGTGCCCTCATTTCCTGCTGTGGGACTTCGGGCATCTCTGAACCTGTTTCCTCATTTGTAAGATGGGGACCTGGGGATTCCATGAAACGACGGGGCCCTTGGGTCAATGTTTGGCCATTCAGTGTTGACTTCAGTCCCACTTTCTCTAGTGAATGCCCATAAGTTGTTGTTGACTTTATCCCAACTTAGAACGAACATCTCCTTTGCCTGTGGGGTTGAGCTGTTTCTTTCATCATGGAGAATGGCCAGAGAATGAGATTTGCTCCACAACTGCCTGCTGGATTTAGATCAGTCCTTCTGTAAGGAATACTGTGGAATTAATATGGCGAGATGTTGGTAGAAAGCACATCTCATTGATTAGCTTAGCAATTAGCCTGAGTAAAGGTCCAGGTACCCCCTGCTGAGGACATCAGTCTAACAGAGGGCTTCTTTGGCTCCCAGCAATGGCTGGCACCCCTGCAGGTGTGTGAGGATGCCCAGCCAAGCTAACCCCTGCACCTAATCCCCAGATCCAGGTATAGCCTGTGGAGTATTGTGGGGAGTTGGCTGCATTCCCTACCCCTCTGTTCTTCCAGAGACGATGGCTCAGCACACTGGGTATTTGGCTGCTTCTCTGAACAGAGGCGAGAACTAATTCCTCGTAATCAGGGATCCCAGTATTGAGCAGACACAAGGGGATTTGGAGGACTCCTGGCATTCGTTTGCTAGGCTTCAGCCTCAGATGTCTTAGGCTAAACTTTTCTCCCTAAAGGTTTCACTGAAGTTTCACCAAAGGAGTTGATGAGATTTTATGTCCCATGGGCCACATCTGCTTAGAGACATGGCTGTGTATTTATTTCACAAGCAGCAGGAAGATTGAAATCTCCCCCGGGACTGGGAAAACTCACCCCTCGTGGGCTCTGGGCTCCATGGCCTTGATGAACGTCTAAGGGAGGGACGGAAGGTGCAAGGTCATTTGCTGCTTCTTTTTCATCTCATGTCCATCCAACCATTAAGTATTCTATTTTATTTCATTAGCTTTTGAGTTAGAGTCTCTGTTGCTCAGGCTGGAGTGCAGTGGCACAATAAGGGATCACTGGAGCCTCAACTTCCTGGGCCCAAGCTATCCTCCTGCCTCAGCCTCCTGAGTAGCTGGGACTATAAGCATTTGCCACCGCTCCTAATTTAAAAAAAAGTTTTTTGGTAGTGACATTGTCTTTCTATGTTGCTCAGACTGTTGCCCTAGCCTCAAGCTGTCCTTCCAAAGAGTGTGCCTGGTCCATCCAGACATTATTTTTTTTATTTTTTGTGTTGGAGTCTTACTCTGTCGTTCAGGCTGGAGTGCAGTGGCATGCTCATGGCTACCTCATTGTCAACCTGCTGGGCTCCAGCGATTCTTCCGCCTCAGCCTTCCAAGTAGCCAGAACTACAGGCGTGCACTACCACACCTGGCTAATTTTTGATTTATTGTAGAGATGAGGTCTTGCCAATTTGCCTGGACCGGTGTCGAATCTGCGGGCTCAGGCAATCCACTTGCCTCGGCCTCCCAAAGTGCTGGGAGTACAGGCTGAGCCACCGAGCCTGGCCCATCCAGACATTATTATTATTATTTTTTGAGTTGGAGTCTCACTCCATCACCCAGACTGGAGTGCAGTGGCTGCTCCTGGCCACCGCAGCCTCGACCTGCTGGGCTCCGGCGATCCTTCCGCCTCAACCTTCCAAGTAGCAGGCACGCGCTACCACGCCCGGCTGATTTTTTGATTTATTGTAGAGATGAGGTCTCGCCAAGTGGCCCAGGCAGGTCTCGAACCCGCGGGCTCAGGCAGTCCACTCACCTCAGCCTCCTAAGGCGGGGGATTACAGGCTGAGCCACTGAGCCTGGCCCTTCCCTGTTTTTGAAGGAGAAAAGTTTCTTGTGAGTTGAGGGTCGGGCCTTGTTGCATGCACTCATTGCAAGATGATGTTTGCAGGGGTTTGGGCAGGATGGAGGCAGGGGAAGCATGTGAAATGTCAGGAAGAGAAAGATAGTAACATCTGACTCAGGCATGCTCTGAAACTTGGTCTTTCCTGAGTGAGCAGTGCGCTCAGACGATCTGGCAAAGCTGGGTAGAGCATTGGCAAGATGAAGAAATAACATCCTTAGTTAAGTGAAAACATAGATGAAATATTACTTTGAGGATTGTGTATATGGAAAATAGAGAGTGTGACATCTTACATATCATATGGGACAACAATGCTTATGGGAGAATGTGTGCTTCTGGCAACTTTTTGATTTGTTAGCCAAGGAAACTCCTGAATGAGAAGTACCTTAAGACCCTACTTTTATTTTTATTTTAAATTTTGTGCCAGGGTCTCAGCTATGTCACCTACACTGGAGTGCAATGGCAGGCACGCTAATGGTTCACTGCAGTCTCAACCTCCTGGGCTCACACGATCCTCCCACCTCAGCCTACCTAGTAACTGGAACTACAGGTGCATACCACCATGCCTGGCTAATTTTTTAATTTTTTGTAGAGGTGTGGTCTCACTTTTGTGCCCAGGCTGGTCTCAAACTCCTGCACTTGAGTAATCCTCTCACCTCAGCCTCCCGCAATGCTGGGATTACAGACATGGGCCGCCACACCCGGCCTAAGACCCTGCTTTTATTTATTTTATTTATTTTTATTTTTTTTGAGTTGGAGTCTCACTCTGTCGCCCAGACTGGAGTGCAGTAGCCGCTCCCAGCCACCGCAGCCTCGACTTGCTGGGCTCCAGCGATCCTTCCGCCTCCGCCTTCCGAGTAGCTGGAACTACAGGCGTGCGCTACCACGCCCAGCTAATTTTTGATTTATTGTAGAGATGAGGTCTCGCCAAGTTGCCCAGGCGGGTCTCGAACCCGCGGGCTCAGGCAATCCACTCACCTCGGCCTCCCAAAGTGCTGGGATTACAGGCTGAGCCACCG
>CAUYQG010134032.1:0-15940 GCA_963574415.1 Tarsius wallacei | reverse complement strand
TGCTCTTGGCCATCACAGCCTCAGCCTGCTGCAGTGATCCTTCCGCCTCAGCCTTCCAAGTAGCTGGAACTATAGGCATGCATCACCATGCCCGGCTAATTAATTAATTAACTAATTAATTAATTGTAGAGATGAGGTCTCACCAAGTTGCCCAGGCTGGTCTCGAACCTGTGGGCTCAGGCAATCCTCTCACCTCGGCCTCCCAAAGTGCTAAGATTTATAGGTGTGAGCCACCGCGTCTGGCGGTCTCTTGGATATTTAGATAGTGCTGTCTAGAATGGTAATCACTAGCTTCATGTGACTACATGTGGCATTTAGATTTAAATGAACTCAAATTGGGTTCCTTGGATGCACTAGCTACATTTCAGTTGCTCATTGACTACAGTGGCTACTGTATTGCACAGTGTATAAAGTCCTGGTAGAGGATGATTTAGAATACAATGCTGAAGGAATTTTGCAGGCTGGATACTTTGATAATAGACTTCCCAAGCCTCTGCATGTCTGAGAATGTGTCTCTCTTGTTTCATATAAACTTATCTATGTACATGAAGTTAGAGGTCACATTCTTCCCTTGAGCTCCGCCTCTAGAAGTTGCCCCATTATCTCTGACCCTCAGTTTTGTGGAGGAGAAGTCTGATGCCACCCTGATGTATTTCCTTTATAACCCTTTCTTTTCTAACCTTTTCTGGGTATTTCTTGGATATTTTTCTTTGCTCTTAAAAATGTCACTAGATTGTGTCAGGGTCTTAGAACTTTTAATAATTTTTCCTGGTATGTAGCAGGCTTTCTTGATCTATGGACTCAAGTCTTTCTTTGAGTTGGGAAAGTTTTCTTCTGTTATCAGGTTTCTGCTCTGTTGTATTCTGTCATGCTGGGGTTTATATTATACTTGTACTCATGATCTGTCCTCTCCATTTCATCTCTTTTATTGTCTCATTTGTCATTGCTTTCATTGTGGTTTAAATTCAATATTTATTTATTTATTTTAAAAAGTTTCCATATATTCTTTCCTCATTATTTATTGTTACATCTTCATTATGTCTAGAAAGCGCTGGTTTATACATGGAATGTCTTTTTGGATGTTGTTGAGAATTAGAAATTTTGTAAACATTTCTGTTCTTTAATAATAAATCTACTTCAGAGGGAGGTATTTTCTCCATCACTTTCTCTGATGGTCTTTTTGAACTTTAGTGTTTTCTCATAGGTCCAGTATGTTTCCTCTGTGCGTAGTTTGCCTACGTTCTAACTCTCTCTCTCTATTTTTTTTTTTTTTTTTGAGTTGGAATCTCACTCCTCCACCCAGGCTGGAGTGCAGTAGAACGCTCACAGCCACCCCAGTGTCGACCTGCTGAGCTCCAGCAGTCCTTCCGCCTCAGTCTTCCGAGTAGCCGGAACTATAGATGTGCGCTACCACACCCGACTATTTTTTATTTTATTGTAGAGATGAGGTCTTGCCAAGTTGCCCGGGCTGGTCTTGAACCCGCGGGCTCAGGCAATCCACTTGCCTCAGCATCCCAAAGTGCTGGGATTACAGGCTGAGCCACCAAGCCTGACCCATTCTAACTCTCTTAACTCTGCCACTTTCTTACTACGGTTTTCTTCATCTGTAAAATTGGAATAATAATAGTACCTATCTTATCTGATTTATTTGAATAATAAATGAATATTTGAAAAAAACTGGAAACAGTATCTGGCTTCTACTAAACACCATATAAGTGTTTCATAAATAAAATAAACCTTTTTTTTTTTTTTACTTGAGGAAGTCCTATTGACCTTTTTTTTTCTTGCTATCTTTCCACAGGAAAACTCCCAAACATGGCCTTTTGCTTATATTTATGGCTCATGTTTGCTTTGATTTTTTTTTTTTTTGAGTCAAAGTCTGACTCTGTTGCCTCAGCTGCAGTGCAGTGGCACACTCACAACTACCATAGCCTCGACCTGCTGGGCTAAGACGATCCATCCACCTCAGCTTTCCAGGTAGCTGGGACTGAAGGCGTGTGCCACCACTCCCAGCTAATTTTTTATAGAGAAGAGGTCTCACCAAGTTGCCTAGGCAGGTCTCAAACCCCTGTGCTCAGGCAATCCTCTCACCTCTGCCTCCCAAAGTGCTGCAATTATAGGCATGAGCCACCTCGCCTGGCCTTCATCTTTGCTTTTCTACATTAGGGGATGCTTGCTGGGATTCTTTCACATTCTCCTCTATTTCTTTCCTTCTGTTCTATACACTTCCAGATTCCCAAACATAATTTTTCTACTCTGTCATTTCAGTTGACATTTTTTTTGTAGCAGAAGGATTCTCTAAGGTGGCATTTGAAACTTTTCCTAGTCTGCTCTTGTGTGATCGAGCATATATCAGGAAAGATAATGTGCTCCTTACCTTGCTATAAAACACTTTGTTGTTGCTGTTTGTGTGTGTGTGTGTGTGTGTGTTATGTAAAAATAGTTTTTTGCATTCATTCTCAGTTAAAAATGGTCTGTTCTTCTCCTTCTCCCTTTTGCTTACTAAGAATTTTTTAAAATGGCAGAAATATTTGAACTTCATTCTGGGCATAGCTTATGTGTTCGATGGGCTGCCCAAGGCTTTTGAACTCTATGCAAGAGCTCCTCCACTGAAAGCCCACAACTCTCCTCAGGATCTGGGTAATTTTCAGGGAACATAATTCTCAAGGTCAGCTTTCCATCTAGGCCCCTTGCATCTACCCATGCTCTCTGTCCTGGGTTGTGTAGGCCTAAACTAGTTATTGCCAACCAGGGTGATTTGGACTTTGGGGACTTTTGGCAACATCTGGAGACATTTTAAAGATTATCATAGCTGAGGAAGGTGCTCCTGGCATCTAATGGATAGATGCTAGAATGTTGCTAAACTTTCTACAATGCATAGGACAGTCACCCTCCAGTCCCACCAGCAAATAATTATCCAACCCTAATTTCCAGTAGTGCTGAGACTGAGAAACTCTGGCCTAGACATATTCTCTTCTTAAATATCTGTGAACTCCTGCTCACATGAAGTCCCTGTGAGTGTAGAAGACGACAGGGGCTGCAGGGAGAGGACTGAGGGGTTTACATTACAGTCGTGCAAAGGATTTCAATGTGAGCATTAGGCCTTCCTATCCCTAAATACCCTTCTGCCACCCAGATATCAAGGTATACCCTCTGGCCTCTCACCTGATTTAAGTTCCCAGTCCTGTGACTTCACGTGGCCACTTTCTCCCTTTATCCTATCTGGAGCAATCCCCCGCTACCAATTTTTTTTTCTTACCACATGAAAAGGCAGTTTAACTATCTATTTAGTTGTTTAGGTTCTTACCAATACCCATATACAGCAAAACGAGTTATTTTTCCTAAACAATGATAGTTCTTTCCCTAAGAGGAATTTTAGTGCTTGTTATTAAGATAATATTTTACCTAACTTCATAAGTATAATATTTAAACAGTTTTTAATCATTTTAAATATAGGAAAAATAAGGTAAGTCTGAAGATTATCTGAGAATCTTAACATATTGACATAACTATCATAGATCTAATTTTTTCATGCTATAAGTCATTACACCCTATGGAAATAATATAATTTCTGCTACATTTATTCATATTTATTTCCTGTGTTTCCAAGTTCAATGCTTGTTTTTCCGGTTTGTCAGTGCTGCATTATAGGTTAGGTGATTATAACAGATGGCTTTTCAGGTTTGGAGTCTTGGAGTTCCACTGTTTAATTTTACAATCCGGCTTTTACTTGAAAGATAGGACAGGTCTGGGGTCAGAAATAGAGTGCTCTTAGCATCCTTTCTGAAGGCTAATGACTTTGATCATTTACTAATTACTTACATTCTTATCTAGGGTGTCCTCCTAACATTGTTGACTTTCTAATATTCATATGCTATGGGAAAATAACGTTTTTATTCACATAATAGGAGTTTTGCTAAAATGTATTGAATGGCACATGTTTTTACTTAAACTAATGTTGAAATAGAGTTGGAATTAATTAAGGTACTATATATTATAAATCAAGTATGAGAAGTATGCTGGAGTACTTAGGTAGCCACAGAAAACATCTCTTAATTGCTTTTTTTTTTTTTTTTTGAGTTGGAGTCTCACTCTGTTGCCAGACTGGAGTGCCGTGGCCGCTCCCGGCCACTGCAGCCTCAACCCACTGGGCTCCGGCGATCCTTCCGCCTCAGCCTTCCGAGTAGCCGGAATTACAGGCACGCGCTACCATGCCCGGCTGATTTTTTTTTTTGATTTATGGTAGAGATGAGGTCTCGCCAAGTTGCCCAGGCGGGTCTGGAACCCGCGGGCTCAGGCAATCCACTCACCTCAGCCTCCCAAAGCGCGGGATTACAGGCTGAGCCACCGAGCCCGGCTTCTTAATTGCATTTTAATAAACCTCTTTAAAATCACACTCCCTTTAAAATAATTTTTATTTCCGATAACTTTTTGTGTAAGCCTCTTTTATCCATTCATCTATCTAATCCATCCATCTAAACATTTCTTCCTCCCTCTCTTTCTTCCTCCTTCCCTCCCTTCCTCTCTTCCATTTCTTTCAGTATTTTATTAAGGTATGTTTTACATACATAAAATGCACTAACCTTAAGTGTTAAAAGCACATGACAATACACACACACACACCCCCCTGTGTGACTGCCACCCAGATCAAGATATAAACACTTCCGTCATCTTGGAGAGTTTCCTTTTCAGGGAGTACTCCCTCCCAGAGCTAATCACCATTCTTACCTCTGTCCTAATTGATTTGTTTTGCTATTCTGGAACTTTATGCAATCAGTGTGAACTTCTTTGTGTCTGTCCTCAACATAATGTTTTTGAGATTTATCCACGTTGTTGTACTTACCGATTTGTTCCTTTCTGCTAAGTAGTATTCCATTGGGTGACCTTTCCACAGTTTGCTTATCCATTCTTCTGCTGGTGGACAATGAGTTGTTTTCAGTTTTTGGCTTTTATGAATACAGCTGCTATGGAGCATTCTTGTATGGCTTGTTTTGTGAATATACACAGTCATTCCTCCTGCATAGATATTTAGAAGTGGAGTTACTAGGTCATAAGGTAAGGGTGTGTTAAACTCTAAGAAGTTTTCCGAGGTGATTGCACCTGGTCTACATACCACCAACAGTATATGGGAGTTCAGTTGCTCTGCATCTTTATCAGCACTTGATATTGCAGTCTTTTTATTTTTAGACATTCTGGTGGATTTCGTGGTCTACTTTTTTTTTTTTTTTTAATTTGGAGTCTCACTCTTTCACACAGACTGGAGTGTGGTGGCACAATCATGGCTCACTGCAACCTCAGACACCTGGGCTCAAGTGATCCCCCCGCCTTGGCCTCCCATGGTCTAATGCACGGAATTAGACCACGTATTTTTAAAAAATTACAAAAATCACCGATACGTATGCTTTTCTTGTGGAATATTTGCATAGCATAGAAATATAGAGAATACTTTGTTTTTGTTTCTTTTTTTTTTTTAATCGGACTCTCACTCTATTGCCCAGGCTGGATTGCAGTGGCATGCTCATAGCTGCTGCAGCCTTGACCTACTGGGCTCAAGTGATCCTTCCATCTCAGCCTTCCAAGTAGCTGGAGCCATAGGCATGTACCACCATACCTGGCTGATTTTTTGATTTTTTTTGTAGAAGTGAGGGCTTGCCATGTTGCTCAGGCTGGTCTTGAACCCCTGAGCTCAGGTAATGCTCTCATCTCCACCTCTCAAAGTGCTGGAATTACAGGCTTGAGCCACTGCGCCCAGCCTTGGTTTTTTTTTTTTTTTTTTTTGAGTCAGAGTCTCACTCTGTTGCCCAGGCTGAAGTGCAGTGGCATGCATGCTCACGGCCACCCCAGCTTCGACCAGTAGGGCTCCAGCGATCCTTCCGCCTCAGCCTTCTGAGTACCCGTAACCACAGACGTGCGCTACCATGCCCGGCTATTTCTTATTTTATTGTAGAGACGAGGTCTCGCCAAGTTACCCGGGCTGGTCTTGAATCCTGGGGCACAGGCAATCCACTCACCTCGGCCTCCCAAAGTGCTGGGATTACAGGCTGAGCCACTGAGCCCGGCCCCCAGCCTTGGTTTTTTAACATAGAAGTGTTGGAGACTTTTTCATGTGAATCAACCTTTCTATCTATGTATATACATATATGTATATATATATATTTAAACTGCTGCACAGTATTTCACTATTTATTTAGCTGTTGTCCTATTGATGAATGTTTAGTTTGTTTCCAAATATTTTATATTTTCACAGTGCTGCAGAGAACATTTTAATCTGTGCACCTTTGTATACATATGCAGATATTTCTATAGGATAGATCCTGAGACTGTCAAATGAAGACTGCAAAAGTGCTAATCCTGGATTTTCGGACTGGCACTAGTTAAAATTAAAGTATCCTCTATGTTTTAGTTTCTGTTTTTTGTTTTCTCTGTGTTGTGAGAATATAGGTATTTTCATTTTTTCCTCTACAGAAGGTAGAAGGAGAATTAAAAATATAAACACTACACATTTCCTGGGTCATGGGGCAGAAACAATCAGTAGGTTGAACCTAACCACAACCAGAACATGCCGACACCTTCTCTATTGTGTGCTGACAACTTCCTGCAAACCAAAACAAAGCTGTAAGGTATGATTTGAGGTTTGCCAACAGGTTTTCCCTCTTAAAAGGGAGAAAGTATATGCTTTAAAGAGACAATTTCCAGATAAAAAATGTAATGGAAGTTTAAAACAAGTTCTAAACAAATTGAAAGTCATTTTCCCTGACTATGGTACTTTTATCTAATTGATGTGAAAATGGACACAAGCTTTTCATGAAGGCTTCAATTAATAAGGCAAGAAAATGAAGCACTAAAGTTTTAGAGGTTTACTTTTAGTGAGATACTTAAGAGTGACTGCAGAAATCCTAATGATCTGATAACTTCAGTATACTTGTGTCCAAGAATTAGGAATTATTATTTTTGTTTCTACCAGAAGTTGTCAACCAGACTTTATAGAAGTGGGATTACCAACTAGGTTAGTTTCTTCTGTAAAATAGCAATATGTAATGTAAAGGGACATTTAATTAAATGTATAGAATACTCAATAGCCTAGAATGAAATACGGTTTTCTACTGGCTCCAAGGGGGGATTGTTTTGGCTTGGCAGGCATGGTTTGCTGGGCACAGCCTGTTGTAGAAAGGATGTCTTACCACTCGTGGAAGTCCTGGGGGGATGCAAACAGATCTTTTTCCCTGTTCACCAACATCAATATAAACAGAGGGCCCCAGGGTAGGCCCCTGGGGATCCCTCCTGCCCCCTTAGACTCTTTTCCTCCTCTCCACAACCTCAACAAACCTTTAGTATCCCTCCGCCCTTCCTCACCCAGGGTCCCATTTCCATCCTGGAGAGGTGACGCCTGGCCTTTAAGGCTTTAACTGCTTCATAGTGTTCAGAGTAAAGCATCTGCAAGATAAATTAAACATTTTCTTTTTACTTAGAAAAAAATTTTAGGTATTATTGAAAATTTAAGAGATAAGACTAACATAGCATCCTGCTTCTAGAATTTAAAAAAAAAAATCAATCAATAAATTACTTCCCAGTGTTCACTTAGGTATTTTCTTATAGAAACAATGTCTTTATGGAAAAAAGAACCATGATTTTTAGGCTGATTCTCAGGCCAGCCTATTAAAAAAAACTGTTTTGGCAAGTACTATCCTTAGAAAAGAGGACTATGGACATCGTATTTTGATGGAGGCCTTCCAGAAACTCTTTCCCTGTCTGGGTGTCTCCCCGCTTCCTCCTTGTTAGTCAGGGGAGCACGTTCTTTTTTATTTATTTTTTGAGTTGGAGTCTCACTCTGTCCCCCAGGCTGGAGTGCAATGGCATACTCATGGTCACTGCACCCTCGGCCTGCTGGGTTCAGGCGAGCCTTCCGTCTCAGCCTCCCAAGTAGCTGGAACCACAGGCACGTGCCACGAAGCCGAGCTAATTTTTTGATTTATTTTAGAGACACAAACTTCCCAAGCAGTCCAGGCTGGTTTCGAACCCCTAGGCTCAGGCAATCTTCTTGTCTCTTCTTCCCAAAGTGCTTGGATTATAGGCATGAGCCACTGTGCCTGGCGGGAAGCACACTCTTTATCCCTCTCCTCCCCAACTCCAAGCTCTGATGATGGTCCTTGTGACTGAGGAGTGACTCCACCGGGCAGGGGTGAAATGGGGTGAGGAGCTGATAGGAGCCAGGTTGGGGTTCTGAGGATTGGGGAAGAGACCATCTAAGGGGACAGAATGAGAGTGGGAATGGGGAGGAACTGGGAACCAGTGGAAGGACTTAGAGAGAAGGGAGTACAGAATTTTCTTTCCACATCTCTCTTCTTTCCTTTCCCGCCTTCTCACCTCCATCTCCATCTTCCCGTTGAGAGGGTGGCTGTCGACCAACAGACTTGAAAGTGCCATGGTGGGAGGAGAGGGACTAGGGGATAAGGCAAGGGATGATGGCAGAAGTCATCAGAGGGCTGATGAAGTGAAACGAGAATAAAATCAATAGCAAAGAGAGAGAATGGACATTTTTGTGATCGTGCCCAGCCAGAACAAGCATTCACATGCAAAGAGTATTTGCAAGTACTTGGGACTTCCATTTAATAAAGAGAGAACCTGAAATACTTCCTAGCATGAAATGTCATAGAATTAATTTGGCGGGTCATTTTAACCTGTGCTAGCCCTTTTCCCCAAGACAGAAATTCCAAATATTTTCTTGGAGTCATGCCAGAATAGGCAGAAATTTATGCCATTCTTCGTTTCAGAAATGTGAGTTCTTTAGTAGTTCAGATACTTTTACAAAATATCCCCCCTAGGATCAGTTTGATTGGTATTTGGTTGGCGGAATTGTATTCAACAGCAGTTGACCACCCATCCTGCCTCAGTTGACCACCCATCCTGCCTCAGGTTGATTGAAGTGAACTTTTGAATTTTAGAAACGTGTCAATAAAAACATTTATAACTGTTAAGGAACGCCAAGTTAATTTTTTTTTCCAGCATATTCAGAGCATCACTTAGAAAACAGAAGGAGACAAGCTTAATCTTTTAGTAATTTGAAAAATGTGATGCCATTCCCCTCCAAATAAACAAAATAGCGAGTAGTTTTGTAAATGGACAAGTTCAGATAATTGGAAGAATGTCAGAAACTTTCTCAGGATCTTTTCAGCTGGCCTTGTATTCGAAGTGATTTTTCGCTGGGTGTGATGATCATGACATGTCTCCAGTGTTACACACACCCTTTGTTCCCTTATTTCTTGGTCGTCTTTTCCTATTTGCTTTTCCTACTGTGATTTACTGGCATAGATATCTATAAATTGCGTGGAAGCTGAGGGATTTTGGTTTTAGGGCAAATGTGAATTATAACAGAAAGATACATCATTGCCACATCTGTGTTTACTTTTTTTTTTTTTTGTCAGACAAGGTCTCGCTATGTTGTTTAGGCTGGCTGTGAATTCCTGACCTCATGTGATCCTCCTGCCTCAGTCTCCTAAGTCGCTGGGATTTCAGGCTTAGGCCACTGCACCTGGCTCCTGTGCTTACCTTTTAAATATGGGACCTAAAATGACTGTAGATTACTTTTAGTACAAAATACTGTATAGTGCCACAAGTTGGCCCTCCAGATTAATTTTTCACCGCTTTTCTTCTTGCCCCTGACTTTCCTGTTCTGCACTCCGTGTTGAAACTGTGATTGCTCACCTCTGGACCTTTGCACATGATGTTCCCTTTGCATCATGCTATCAACTCTTCACTCCCCTCCCCCGCAATATACATATGTACTTGGTTTGCTAATTTGAGGGTTATATGAGAGATTGCCCCTGACCTACTTCCCCTCTAGACTAAATGCCTCTACCATGGGTCTGTATACCCATCACTTCCCTTATTATCACAACTTATTCTAATAGTCTATTTAAGTCTATATTATTGCGATCATAGCTCACTGCAACCTCGAACTCCTGGACTCAAGCAATCCATCTGCCTCCACCTCCTGAAGAGTTGGGACTACAGGTGCACACCACCAAACCTGACTAATTTTCTTCAATTTTTTTTTTGTAGACATGAGGTTTTGCTGTGTTGCCCAGGCTGGTCTCAAACAACTGGCCTCAAGTAATCTTCCTGTCTTGGCCTCCCACAGAACTGGTATTATAGGAATAAGCCATCACACCTGGCCTATAAACTCTTAAGGCAGAGATTAGTTCTAAACTGTTAACTTTTTCAGTCCTTAGCATGTAATAAGTTCTCAATAAATAATTTGTTGAAGAATAAATGCATTTAGACAATGTGGCTCTTTACGGTACCTTCTTTTTTTTTTAAGTCGGGGGTCTCACTCTGTTGCCCAGACTGGAGTGCAGTGGCACCATTATGGCTCGCCACAGCCTTGACCTCCTGGGCTCAGGCGATTCTCCCATCTCAACCTCCCAAGTAGCTGGGACTATAGGTACGCATTACCATACCTGGCTAGTTTTTTTATTTTTTTTTTTAATTGTAGAGAAGAATTTTTGCCATGTTGCCCAGGCTGATCTCGAACTCCTGGGCTCAGGCAGTCCTCTTGCCTCAGCTTCCCAAAGTGCTGGGGTTACAGACATGAGCCACCACACCCAATCTACTCTTTTTTATTTTTTGAGATAGGGTCTTGCCTGTCACTGAGGCTAGAGTGCAGTGGAGCAATCATAGCTCATTGCAGCCTCAAACTCCTGAACTCAAGCGTCCCTCCCACCTCAGCTTCCCAAGTAGCTAGGATTGCAGGCACAAGCCACCAGGCTTGGATAATTTTTTTTTTTTTTTAATTTTGTAGACATGAGGTTTTGTTATTTTGCCCAGGCTAGTCTCAAACTCCTGGCCTCAAGCAGTTCTCCCACCTCAGCTTCCCAAAGTGCTGGGATTACAGTTATGAGCCACCGCACCTGGTCTGATACCAAATATTGATGAAGACACTAAGGGAAGGAAATTACAGACAAACGTATAAATATTTGCTCTTCAATTTAAAAGATGATGCTACTCACAGTGATTATAACCCAAAGATGCCTGAGAAACTCTGTTTGAAACACGCTACTTACTACTGAGCAGGGAGGAGATTTTAAAAAGTTCAATATATCACTCCCAACTGGGCGCAGTGGCTCAGACCTGTAATCCCAGCACTTTGGGAGGCCAAAGTGAAAGGATTCCCTGAGCCCACGGGTTTGAGAACAGCCTGGGCAACTTGGAGAGACCTCATTTCTACAATAAATAAAAAAATTATCCGGGTATGGTAGCGCACGCGTGTAGTTACGGCTACTTGGAAGGCTGAGGAAGGATTTCTGGAGTACAGCAGGTTGACGCTGGAGTGACTGTGAGCATGCCACTGCACTCCAGCCCGGGCGATGGAGTGAGACTCCAACTCAAAAAAAAAAAAAAAAAAAAATATATATATATATTTATCACCTCCCTTATTTAACCAAAGTTACTATTCTATGGTGAAGGATCACCTGAGCCCAGGAGGTTGAGGCTGCGGTAACCCTGATGGGGCCTCTGCACTTCAGCCTGGGTGACAGAGTGAGACCTTGACTAAAAAAAAGGAAAAAAAATTGATATTAATTGATATTACTGGTTTCAAAAGCTGAGTTGGAGAGTATATATAATACTAGAGCTATAATCCTTCACGTAGACTGTGCCTTTGACCTCTTTATGTTTTTTTGGTTAAACACTTAATCCATTAGTAAATTTGTGGGTATATTTTTAGAGCAGGTTAAAAAAATCTGACGAGACAGATGGAAGAGGTTATCTTTGTGTCCTTTTATTCTCCTGAGTAGATGCAGGTGAAGGAACAAGTCCTTAAGTTAACATGCAAACTCCTAAAGTGTTTTGAAAGGAATTCTTTTAAAAAATTAATTTGATGCGAAACTTGGAAAGTAAAGTCATAATAAAAATGTCAACTTGTCCCTAGTGTCATCATTGGGGGATAATTATATCATGTTAATTCCTTTTTAACAATTTTAGTATACACAGATATAATAACATAGGATATTTTACCTATAAGAATTTAGTAAGGGTATTTGTCAATTATTACCCAAGAAAATTGGAGGGAAAATAATTTAGTGAGGAGAGTTGTTGAGATTCCAAATTATGGGCAACTCCCTGGGGTCCCCTCCTACTGTGTGAGTTTTTCTGTCCTCTCAATAAATCCTACTTCCTAAAAAAAAAAGAAAGAAATTCCAAATTATATGTGTGTGCATGTGAGCGTGTGTGTATATGTGTATAGTATTTGTCACCTACAGGGATAAAGTGCACACTTAACACTCCATCTCCTATAGGACCTTCTTTATTCTCCACTTTATTTCTGCCCAGGACTGGGGGCTCCTTTTTTTTATTTACTACTATCTGAAAAGCCAGCTGAGCCCACTCCCACCAAGTGAAGTGAAAATGAAGAGTGAAAATTAAAGTCTATCTATCCAAGCTATGAATCCTGTTACCTCTTGCCTCCATAGTGATTTTTATTTTGCTTGTTTTTTCTGATTTCAAAACCATATTTTGAAAGAATTTAGAAATGAAGAAGATGATAAAAATGCCTGTAATTCCACTACTCAGAGATGACCATTGCTGATATTCTGGTGTTTATCACAATATCTGACTGGTACATAGGCAGGTCTCAGTACAGATTAGAGTAATGAATGAATTGGACTCAATTTTTATTTGGAGAACATTAAGATTATACCACGTACCACTTTTTAAATTAATAGATCTGATTTTGTGATACGGTTTGGATTTATAGAAAAGTTGAGCAGATCATAGAGTTTCCTTACTCTTCCTCCTCAGTTTCCCTTATTATTTATTTATTTACTTATTTTTGTATTTGAGTTGAACTCTCTGTCGCCCCGGCTGGAGTGCAGTGGCATGCTCATGGCCACCGGAACCTCGACCTGCTGGGCTCCGGCGATCCTTCCGCCTCGGCCTTCCAAGTAGCTGGAACTACAGGCATGTGCCATGATGCCCGGCTGATTTTTTGATTTGTTGTAGAGACAAGGTCCTGCCAAATTGCCCAGGGTGATCCCGAACCACCTTCCAGGCTCATTTTGTATATTTCCTGCCCCAGTCCTAGAATCAGCCATTTCCAAGGAGCCTTGGTTCCTTTTATCGAAGATTGGTATTAGAAACCAAGATGTGGGTGCTGGGTGTGCTCCTTGTGAATGCGATGTCATTTCTTTTGGGCCTTCTCAGCTGACAAAGCAAATAAATATACGTGTGTATAATAACTGTGTATATATACATTTTTCTGTGAATAGACATCTGTATCCGTATAAAGTTAAACACAAGTTCTTACTGATGTCTCCAACTCTAATTCTTCACCACATGGATCCTTCTAGACTCCTCTCCTTGCTTTTCTTGCTCCTCTCCTTTCCACTCCAACAATGAGAAACCTGGCACCCACTATTCACCATCCATTAATGTAATTGTTCAATTAGAGTAAACATGTATAATAGTATGAGAATTGTTAACCCATACACCCGTGACAGACAACTTTATTGACTAGAGTTCAGTATTTATGTGCAGATCCTTTTGCCTTCAGTCTTAACAAACTATGCTCATTTCCAAAGCTACTTAGGTCAGCACCTTTTTCCCATCTCTTTCCATGAGGTTATTTCATACATTTGTAACACAGCTAGATTATGTTGTTATAGCCTACATTCTTTCTTGAGGTCTCCTAACCTCCTTAATGATTTTTTGAAATTTGCAGACATTAAGGCTCACTCTTTGTGTTGTAAGGTTCTATAGATTTTGACAAATGCATAATGTCATGCATCTGCCATTACCGTGTCATATAGTATAATTTCACTGCCCTAAAAATCCCTTGTGCTTCACCTGTTTATCCCTCCCCTAATCTCTTAAACTCCTTGCCAGCTGCGCTGATCTTTTTACTGTCTCTGCAGTGTTGTCTTTTCTAGAAGGTCAAATTATTGAAATAATTTAGTATGTTGCTTTTTCAGACCTGCTTCTTTGATTTAGCAACATGCATTTAAGGTTCCTTCATGTCTTTTTCCGGCTTGATAGTTCATTTCTTTATAATATCCCATTGTCTAGATGTGTCACAGTTTATCCATTCAAGATGTCCATGAAGCACTCATGGTTGCTTCCACTCTTTGGCAAGTATGAAAAAAGCTACTGTTAACATGCGTGTATAGGTTTTTGTGTGGATGTAAGTTTTCAGCTCAGTTGTGTTGGAATACTTAGGAGTATGATTTCTGGATCTTATGATAGGACCATGTTTAGTTTTGTATGAAACTGCCAAAAAGTGGCCGTCTCATTTTGTTTTCCCATCAGCAGGGAATAAAAGTTCCTGTTATTCCATATCCTCACCAGCCTTTGGTATTGGCAATTTTTTGGTATTTAGCTATTCTGATGGGAGTGTCACGATATCTCATTATTGTTTAAATTTGCAATTCCCTAACGACATGATGCTGAGTGTCTTTTCATCTGCTTATTTGCCAACTGCATATCTTCTTTTGTGAGGTGTCTGATCAGGTCTTTTGCTCACTTACATTAGGTTGTATTACGTTCCTTTTCTTACTGACTTTTAAGAATTCTTTCTATATTTTGGTCACAAGTTCTTTCTCAGATATGTGTTTTGCAGATTTTATCACACCCGAAGCTTGTGTTTTCATTCTCATAACAGTATCTTTCACAGAACAGAAGTTTTCCATTTTAATGAAGCCTGACTTACCAATTTTTTCTTTTATGTCATGCTTTTAGTGTTGTATCTAAAAACTCATCGCCAAACTAAAGGTCACCCAGATTTTCTCCTATGTTGTCTTTTAAGGTTTTATAGTTTTGTATTTTACATTTAGGTCTCTGATCCACTTTGAGTTAATTTTTGTGAAAGGTATAAGAGCTGTGTCTAGATTAATTTTTTACATGTGGTATCCAGTTCCAGCACCGTTTGTTAAAAAGGCAGTTCTCTATCCATTGAATTGCCTTTGCTACTTTGTCAAAGATCAGTTGACTATGTTTGTGTGGGTCTATTTCTGAGGTCTCTGTTCTGTTTCATTGATTGGTGTGTCTGTTCTTTCAACAGTATCAATCACTCTGTCTTGATCACTGTAGCTTTCTTGTAAGTCACTAAAGTCAATTAATATCAGTCTTCCATCTTTCTTCTTCCTCCTTTCTTTTTCAGTATTGTGTTAAAATATACTGTGAGAATTTTCCAAATCCTTAAATTTTCTTCATGAATATTATTATTATTACTGTTATTATTATTAGAGTTGGAGTCTCACTCTGTCGCCCAGGCTGGAGTGCCATGGCACACTCCTGGCCACATCAGCATCGACCTGCTGGGCTCTGGTGATCCTTGTGCCTCAGCCTTCCAAGTAGCTGGAACTATAGGTGTGCTACCATGCCCGGCTAATTTTTGATTTATTGTAGAGACGAGATCTTGCCAAGTTGCCCAGACTGGTCTCAAACACCCGGGCTCAGGCAATTCACTCTCCTCAGTCTCCCAAAGTGCTGGGATTACAGGGTGAGCCACCAAGCCTGGCCATGAATATTATTTTTAAGTGGTTTCTACTGTTTCATTATATGGATCTATGATATAGCTAATAACCAATATTAAGTAGAAAAAATCCAGAATATTTGATATCTCGGTTTTGTAAATTAAGATTAAAAGATCATGCTAAACCGGGCTCGGTGGCTCAGCCTGTAATCCCGCGCCTTGGGAGGCTGAGGTGAGTGGATTGCCTGAGTCCGTGGGTTCGAGACCCACCTGGGCAACTTGGCGAGACCTCATCTCTACAATAAATCAAAAAATTAGCCGGACGTGGTAGCGCGTGCCTGTAGTTCCAGCTACTTGGAAGGCTGAGGCGGAAGGATCGCCGGAGCCCAGCGGGTCGAGGCTGCGGTGGCCGGGAGCAGCCGCTGCACTCCAGTCTGGGCGACAGAGTGAGACTCCAACTCAAAAAAAAAAAAAAAA
>CAUYQG010134022.1:0-21465 GCA_963574415.1 Tarsius wallacei | reverse complement strand
TGACGAGCTGAGAGGTTACATGACCAGTTTGCGATTCAGAGAAGAGATTCCGCTGGCCGGATGGACAGTTAGGTTGAATGCATATCTTTGCGACTGTGAATTGTGCTGCGAGGAACTTGTGAGTGCAGGTGTCTTTTTATATAATGACCTCTGTTCCTTTGGGCCTAGTAGTGGGGTTGCTGCATCAAATGGTAGATCTGCTTTCAATTCTTTGAGGAATCTCCATCCCAATTTCTATGGAGGGGATACTAAGTTACACTACCACAAACAATATATGAGAATTCCGTTTCACCACATCTGCACCAGCATCTATTGTTTTTTGATTTTTTAGTAAATGGCCATTCTGACTGGTGTAAGGGTGGTATCTCACTGTGGTTTTAATTTGCATTTCCCTGGTGATGAGTGATGTTGAGCATTTTTTCATGTTTGTTGGCCATTTGCATGTCTTCTTTTGAGAGATGTCTATCTGTTCAGGTCGTTTGCCCACTTTTTAATGGGGTTATTTGCTTTTTTCTTGCTGTTTTGTATGAGTTCTTTGTAGATTCTGGATATTAGTCCTTTGTCAGATGTCTAGTTTGTGAGTATCTTCTCCCATTCTGTAGATTTCTTGTTTCTTTTGCTGTGCAGAAACATTTTTGTCTAACCAAGTCCCGCTTACTAATTTTTGTTGTTGTATTTGCTTTTGGGGCTTTAGCCATAAATTCTTGTGTAGACCTATGTCCAGAAGAGTTTCTCCTAGGTTTTCTTCTAGGATATTTATGGTTTCAGATCTGACATTTAAACCTTTCATCTATGTTGAGTTCATTTTTGTATATGGTGCAAGATAGGGATCAAGTTTCATTTTTCTGCATGTAGCTATCCAATTTTCCCAGCACCATTTGTAGACTAGGATGTCCCTTCCCCAGTATATATTTTTGGATACTTTGTCAAAGATCAGTTGGTGGCAGGCATTTGGGTTTTTTTTCAGAGTCTCTGTTCTGTTCCATTGGTCCATGTGACTGCTCTTGTACCAGTACCATGCTGTTTTGGTTACTATAGCTTTGTAGCATAATTTGGAGTCAGGAAATGCAATGCCTCCAGCTTTGCTCTTTTTGCTTAGGATTGCTTTGGCTGTTCTGATTCTTTTTTGGTTCCATATGAATTTTAGGATTTGTTTTTCTAATTCTATGAAAAACGACATTGGTAGTTTGATAGAGATTGAATCTGTAGATTATTTTAGGTAATATGATTATTTTAACAATGTTGATTCTTCCAATCCATGAGCATGGGATGTTTCTTCATTTGTTTGTGTCCTCTCCAATTTCTTTCATCAGAGTTTTGTAGCTCTCGTAGAGATCTTTCACCTTCTTGGTTAAACATATTCCAGGTATCTTAGCTTTATGGCTCCTTTTGTAAATGGAATTGAGTTCTTGATTTGATTCTCTGTTTGATCTCTATTGGTGCATAGCAGTGCTACTGATTTGTGTGTGTTGATTTTGCATCCTGAAACTTTACCAATTTTATTTAGGATTCTCTAGATATAAGATCATATCATCGGCATACAGAGATAGTTTGACTTTTTCTTTTTCAATTTGAATACTCTTTATTTCTTTCTCTTGCCTGATTACTCTGGCTAAGACTTGCAGTACTATGTTGAATAGGAGTGGTGAAAGTAGGCATCCTTGTCTTGTTCCGGTTCTGAGAGGGAGTGCATTCAACTTTTCTCCATTTAGGATGACATTGGCTGTGGGTTTGAGGTATGTGACTTTTATTATTTTGAGAAATGTTCGCTCTATGTCTATTTTTCTGAGGGTTTTTATCATGAAGGGATGCTGGATTTTATCAAATATTCTTTCGGCATCTGTTGAAAGTATTGTGATTTTTGTTTTTAATTCTGTTTCTGTAGCGGATCACATTTACTGACTCACGTATGTTGAACCACCCTTGCGTCTCTGGGATAAAATGAACTTGATCGTGGTGGATTTTTCTAATGTTGAATTCATTTTGCTAATATTTTGTTGAGGATTTTTGTGTCCATGTTCATAAGGGCTATTGATCTGAGGTTTTCTTTTTTTGTTGTGTCTTTTTCTGGCATTGGTATCAGGCTCATACTGACTTTGTAGAATGAGTTAGAGAAAATTCCCTCCTGTTCCATCTTATGGACTAGCTTCAGTAACTTTGGTACCAGTTCTTTTTTGAAAGTCAGGTAGAATTCGATCTTGAGTCCACTAGGTTCTGCACTTTTTTTTTTTTTTTTTTTTTTTTTTGCTGGGAGACTTTTAATTCCTATTTCAACCTTGGTATTTGTTATTGGTCTTTTCAGAGTTTCTATTTCTTCCTGATTCAAGGTCAGGGGGTTGTATGTTTCCAAGAATCTATCCATTTCCTCTAGACTATCTAGTTTGTTTGCATAGAGATGTTCATAATCTCAGGTGATCTTTTGAATTTCCATTATATCAGTTGCGATGTCACTATTTTCATTTCTGATTGAACTAATTTGGATCTTCTCCCTACATTTCTTTTTTTTTTTTTGAGTTGGAGTCTCAGTCTGTCACCCAGACTGGAGTGCAGTGGCCGCTCCCGGCCCCCTAGCCTCGACCTGCTGGGCTCCGGGGATCCTTCTGCCTCAGCCTTCCAAGTAGCTGGAACTACAAGCGCGCGCTACCATGCCTGGCTTTGATTTATTGTAGAGATGAGGTCTCGCCAAGTTGCCCAAGCAGGTCTCGAACCCGCGGGCTCAGGCAATCCACTCACCTCAGCCTTCCAAAGTGAGGGATTACAGGCTAAACCACCGAGCCCGGCCCTCCCTACATTTCTTAATCTAGCTAGTGGTCTATCAATTTTGATTATCTTTTCAAATAACCAGCGTTTTATTTCATTGAGTCATTGTGTTGTTTTTTAATTTTAATTTCATTTAGTTCTGCTTTGAGTTTTGTTATTTCTTTTCTTCTGCTAGTTTGGGTTTAGTTTATTCATGTTTTTCTAGTACTTTGAGGTGTGACGTTAGGTTGTTGACATGTGATCTTTCAGTCTTATTAATGCAGGCCTTAAGTGCTACAGATTTTCCTTTGAGCACAGTTTTGGCTGTTTCCTGGAGGTTAGGATAATTTGTTTCATTGTTGAAATTCATTTTGAGGAATTTTTTTATGTCTGTTTTGGTTTCATTGTTGAATAAAGGATTATTCAGGAGCAGATTGTTTAACTTCCATGCTTTTGTTTGGTTTCATGAGTTCTTCTTGGGGTTAATTTCTAGTTTTATTCCACTGTGGTCTGAGAAGTTGTTTGATATGATTTCAATTTTTGAAATTTAGTGAGACTTGATTTGTGACCTATCATGTGGTCTATCTTAGAGAATGTTCCATGTGCTAATGAGAAAACTGTATATTCTGTAGGTTTGAGGTGGAAGGTGTCTATTAGTTCTATATGTTCTAGGGTCCAGTTTAACTCCAGTGCTTCTTTATTGACCTTCTTCCTTGATAATCGGTCTATTGCTGTCAGTGGAGTGTTGAAATCTACCACTATTATTGTATTGCTGTCTCTTTTTTAGGTCTAGTAGAATTTGTTTTATAAAACTGGGGGCTATGGTGTGAGGTGCATATATATTTCAAATTGTCAAATTGTCAAATCTTGTTGGATCGATCTCTTTACATAACCATCTGCCTTATTTTACTGTTGTTAATTTAAAGTCTGTTTTTTTATATAAAAATGGCTACTCTTGCTCATTTTTGTTCTCCATTTGCATGGAATATTTTTTTCTCACCCCTTTACCTTGAGTCTGTAGGAGTCTGTGTGTTAAGTGGGTCTCTTGAAGGCAGCAGATCAGATATTTAGGTTGTGTGTATGGTTTTTTTCAGATTGGAAAATATAGTTTATTTAGAAAGGAAATTAGAGAGAGAGAGAGAGAGAGAGGGGATTTTCCTCCCCAAGGTAGGGAAAGGGGCCACAGCCAGGAAACATGGCAATGACCGTAGTGCAAAGAGCACATGGACCATACCAGAGTCTGGTAAGTCAATGGCCTAGGTTGTGTTTTTTAAATCCATTCTGCTAGTATATATTTTTAGTGGATCATTGAGACCACTTACATTCAGAGTTAATTATGATATGTAAGGTACTATGCCATTCATCATACTGGTTGTTATCTGGTTGCTTTACTTATTTATTTGTTTTTCCTTGGTTGTGTTGATGTTCCATAAAGCCTATGAGCTTTCTGATTTCCAATAGTTTTCTACTGGTGTTTTTGACCTTTTGTTTCAGTGTTTAGAACTACTTTGGGCATTTCTTGTAGAGCTGGTCTAGTGGTGACAAATTCCCTCAGCATTTGCCTGTCTGAGAAAGACTTCATTTCTCCTTCATTTCTGAAAACTAGTTTTGTGGTATGCAGAATTCTTGGCTGTCAGCTATTCTGTTTGAGGAGATTGAAGGTGGAGCCCTAATCCCTTCTGATTTGTAGGATTTCTTCTGAGAGGTCTGCTGTTAGTCTGCTAAGTTTACCTTTGTAAGTTATTTGATGCTTTTGTGTCTCTGCTCTTAAAATTATTCCCTTCCCATTAACTTTGCATAACTTGATGATTCTATGCTTTGTTATGACCTTTTTGCAATGAATATTCTGAGGGTTCCTTGAGCTTCTTGTATCTGGATATTTACATCTCTGATAAGGCCAAGGAAGTTTCCCTCCATTATTCCCTCAAATAGATATTCCAAACCTGTTGCTTTCTCTTCTTCCTCAGGAACACCTATGATTCTTGGGTTTGGATGTTTTACATAATCCCACATTTCTTGGAAACTTTGTTCCATTCTCTTGAATTTTTCTTCTTTTGTTATTGTCTGATCAGGTTAATTCAAAAGCCTTCTCTTCAGGTTCTGAGATCCTTTTTTTCTGCTTGTTCTAGTGAACTTTCCACTGCATTTTGTACTTCCTTAAATTCTTAATTTCCAGAATTTCAACTCTTTTTTTTAAGGTGTTTATTTTTGGGGATAGTTTTTCATTCATGTCCCAAATTGCTTTCTTTTTAAAATTTCTTTGTTGGTTTTCAATTTCCTCCTGAAGTTTATTGATCAATTTTATAATCAACCTTTTGAATTCTAGCTCTGAATTTTAAAGTTTTCATTTCATTTTATCTTTCATTGCTGAAGAGTTAGTGCGGTCTTTTGGCGGTGTTGGAGAACTCTGTTTTTTCATATTGTCAGAATTATTTTTCTGTTTTTTTTTCTCATTTGGGTAAACTGTTTCTTCTTATTTGCGGTTGGCAGGGAGCTGACGTAGGCACTATAGGGGTCCCTTGGTTTTGTGTAGCTTTAGTGTTGTGAGTTTTCCAATCACCCGCTGTGGTAGTCCTGTGCTGGGTGCCTGCACAGACTCATGGTGTCCTGAGTGGCCAGAGTGGCTTGGATAGTGAAGTTAGCTGGGGGGTCTGGGATCAGACCTTCCCCAAAGCTGAGGTGTTATATCAGATGTGATAGGCCATGCTGTTGACCTCCAACTAGGAAGTGGCTCTTGTGGGGGACAGTCAGCTGTGAGAGTGGCTGTGGCTTTCTCCTAGGCATGTGTTGCTCCAGGAAGGTGCCCAGCCAATGCAGGTGGACAGCGGAGCTCTGGGGATTACCCAAATTCTCTGTCTGGGGGTGCAGGAAAGGAGCCCAAGCACCCCACCTATGTACATTCTTGGCTGCCCCAATAGGACTTCGGAGGGAGTCTCCAGCCACTGGGCAATGCTGCTGTGTGGAGGAAGAGGGTACCAAAGCGATGCATCTGGCCTGCTCCCCCACTTTAGCCTCAGGCAGTCCTCTATCCAGTGTCAAGGTGCAGCAGCCTCAAGGCCTCAGGGGGTTCACAGCAACAACCCACTCAAACCAGGAACTGTCTGCCACCTGGAGTTTGTCCTTGGGGTTGCCCCTCCCAGTCTGGCTAGAAAGCAGCCTCCAGTGAGGGTTGAGTTCCTGGGATACGCCTGGAGCTGCCCAGGGTTTTTTTTCTTGTACCAGCCCACGTGGGTTTTGGCGGAACTCGGCGGTGGTTGAGGCAGTTTCCCGTGGGGGACTGGAGTCCGGCAAGGCTCAGGGTTCCTCCAGTTTCATGGCAGAAGCACAGAACTTTGGAATTGTCCTCACTCACCTTCCCTACTGCATTCCGGGGGCCTGTGTTGTGATTCAGATGAGAGTTTGATTAATTCCAGCCCAGGCCACTTATTTTTTTATTCCTTGCAGTGGGTGGTGATTACCGCTTTTTGGACGAGTCTCGGGGCATGCTGCTCATCCTGTTCCTCTCTGAGTGCTGAGAAGACTGTCTTGGTTTACTCTGTAGGAGAAGAGCACACTCTGGCTGCCTCTCATTGGCCGTCTTAGTCTCCTCTTATTTTTACTAGGCCTTCAGATTGTTGAAGGTTTGGCCTTGCCACTCTTCAGAAACTCTTCCCCAGCCCCCTGTCTTTTCCAGAGCGTGCCTGATGCATTTTCATCTCTATGATTTCACAGGTGCCCTTCTCTGTACTTTTCTCTGCCTGGTGAACTCCGATTCATGCTTCAAGACCCAGTGTAAGGCAGAGTTTTCCTGGTTCCACTGGGCAGACTTGATCATGCTATTTTCTGAGTTTCCATAGCACTGGGTACATCTCCCCATTGTAGCACTTGTCACATTGCATTTTTAAGTATCTGCTTATATGTACATATTCTGTAATAGACGGTGAGCTCCTTAGGGACGAGGACCACTTCGTCTGCATTTTATACTCTGAACTTCCAGAATATCGCTTGGCACCTATGTGCTGGTTCAGCGAGTATTATAAGGAGTAAGACCTGTAGGATTTCAAGTCTGAAGAGATCCCCTTGGACCAGGAAGGCTTCCTGGTAATTGACAAATTGGGCATGCTTCCCACAAAGGGTGAGGAGCCTGAGGAGGAAAGGCCGGTGAGAGAGTCCATGTAGCTGGCCACCAGCTCCTCATTCAGTGATGCCTGAGGAAGTGACGGTGCCTGTTTTGTGCAGCTGCTTCAGAGTGTCCATTCAGGTTCTGAGTTGCCTGTGGCAGGATCTCCCTGGCTCCTCCTTGGGGTAACCCCCCCAAGACCTAACCTTTCCAGGCTGCCTTCTTGATCGTCTGTGTACTCTGCTTCTCTTTTTCAGTTACCAGTTGTGATTCTGTATGTCAAAATGTCAAATGTGTAAGAAATTTACCTTTCTAAAATTCTCTTGCTTATATTTAGGAAGGGTACAGATGGCAAGGTCACAACAGCACTCATAGCTCTGGTTGCCTCGCCATTCCCAGAAAGCTTCCCGTTCCTGTTATGAGCTGCTCACTCTGTAAAGCTGGCTGTGGTTGAGCTGATTATGCGGATCTACATTAGGACACTAAGGAGCAGTACGCTGCAGGTCACTAAAGAGCACTGGCCATTGTTAGTGTTTTTGCATATGACATTTGGCGGGCCTGGCCGGCTCATAAGACTGATCTAAGTGAGTGGTAGTCTAACTTTCCAGACTTTCTAGATTGTTCTGTTGACTTGACTACCCTGCCACTTATCCACAAATAGAACTTTTTTTTAATGTTTCCATTTGTGCCTAGGCATTTTTCTTTTCCTTCTGTTTTCTTTAAGAAATGGTGTCTCGCTATGTTTCCCAGGCTGGACTTGAACTCCTGGACTCAAGGGATCCTCCCACTTCAGCCTCCCGAGTAGCTGGGACTACAGGCTTGCACCACTGTGCCCAGCTGCATTTTTCATTTTTCATTTCAACAAATGAAGAAAAATCTAGTTACTTATTATCCCTAGTAATAATTTCATATGCATAAAATCCCTCAACCAGAAGATTCAAACAGTCCAACTGAAACTCATTCTGCAAGAAAGCAATAACTCATATGTAGGTCAGAAGCTTGTGAACTGAAAGAACGAATTCAGTAATCAAAAGAACCTTTCTGTGTGTTCTTTCTGGCAATGGTGACCCTAGAGTCTCCTCTTTATTATTAGAATGGGGCTACTGATTTCCTTTTGAGGACCTTTCCAAAACCTTCCAGAAATGGCTGTGTGTATCATATGTTCTACCTTAAAACTATCGTTGCTTTCATAAAAAGCATGCCTCTGTTTTCTTTGCAGATGCCATGACTGTGGGGCTATTCTTGAAGAATATGATGAGGAAACACTTGGGCTGGCCATTGTGGTCCTCTCCACATTCATTCACTTAAGCCCAGACTTGGCAGCCCCACTGTTGCTGGATATCATGCAGTCTGTGGGAAGGTGAGAGTCAGCTTCTGTTTGGTTTGGTCAGAAGGTCCCTTATTCAATCTGTATCTTGAAATAAAAACCACTGGTTCAAAAGTGAGACATATCTGTGGGATCAACTCAGACTGGTTTTGAAAACCTGGTGGACCAGTCTTTTGAATTCTCCAGCTGTGCAGAGGCCTGAGTCACAATGTGGAAGCGAAGTTAGAGGGAACTACACTAAGAAAACTCTACTGTGCGTTGTTCCCTGTTACCACGTGAGCTGATATGACAATGCTCAGAACTGTCAGCGGGCCATAGTAAGCACTTTGTAAATATTAGCGATTATTAGTTACTCCTTTGAAATGGGTTCTCTAGGCATTTGTAATCTGAAGGCACCTCACTTAACCATGCCTGTTGTCTTAAGAGAGTGAATAAACTCGCAGCATCTCCTTGTTTGCTTCTTCAGTGTCTTACTGATCAAGACATGTTCTTCTAAACCCACCCATGTAGTACGTTTTCTTTTCTACATGCTAACATCTGGAATATTTCCACACATACAGAAGCTTATCAATACACTTTTCAAAAGTTGCATGTTATGTATCTTCTCAGTGTAACAGATTTCCTTCCTGATTGTTCCAAGCCAACAGTTAGCTGGCAAATACTCCTGTTCATCTGTTTTTACTACAGAGGCTTTTGCGAATCGTGGTTTATTTGTAACTAGATTTCAGAGGTTGTATACAAAAGAAAATGAATTTTAATTAGTATGGGAGGGATTGGGTCAGATATTGCTCTGATTACTGTCTAACTTGGCTTAGATGCCATCTTGTAGAGTGGCAGATGACAGAAATCCATCTTTAACTGCTTGCCTCTCAGTGGAAATATCTGACTTAACAGAGAAAGCAGGATTCAGGGACTGGGTGGAGTTTGACCCCGGAGACGAACCAGAGTGGGCCCTCTGTCAACATTGTGTATGTCTCCCCATCTAAACCTGACTGCCCCAAGTTCCACCGCAGTGGATTTCTTTATGAAAACCAAAGGCATTTGTGTGACTCTATTCATTTTATTTCCTAGATTGGCATCCAGTACTACATTTTCTAATCAAGCAGAAAGGTAAGCCCTAAAGTGAGCCCCCATCTCACTTTCTTTTTGCTGTGCGTGTTCATTCTGTTTCTAAAACACCAGTGTGTCTGCCAAGGAAGGCATGTGGTTAAGATGCACTGACAGCTCCCGAGAGCACTGGCTGTTCATTTTCTGTTAGTCAACAAACGCTTTGAAGCCCACCCTGTGCTAGATACTTGGGTCTTAATTGAGGGCAAAACTTACATGATCCCTGCCCTCCCTCCTGGGACTTATACTCTATTGAGGAAGACAGCATGAATAAAATATTCACACACACTCATCATTGTAAACCGTACTAAGTGCTTTGAAGAAAAAGTGGAGAGAGAGTTGTATAACACGAAGTCATTCAACAAGTATTTGTGGTGTGACGACTGGGTACTGAGGATACTGTGGCTAACAAAACAACAAGTCCTGGCTCTCATGGAACTCATGTTCTACTTTAGGAGGGAGAAAGCATGGAAATTAAGCAACAAGAAAACCAGCAATGTGGTTTAATACCATTTAGTGCTAAATGCGATACAAATTAGCCAAGCAAGTCCAGGAGAGAGTGATATACCGGTCAAGGACAGCCTCTCAGAGGAAGTCGTCTTTGAACAAAACCTGAGTTCAATGAGGGCATGATCCATGCGGCGCTCTATGGAAAGAGCATCCTAGGCAGAGGAGCAGCCAACGCAATCCCGGGAACGTCAAGCATGTCTGGGGAGCAGACCCATGTGGCTGGAGCAGGGCGAGCCTGGACTGGGCGGCAGGAGGTGAAATGGAGCAGACAGGCAGAGCCCTGCAGGCCGTTGTAAGAGTCTGGCTTTTCTGAGAAGAGTGCCGTGCTTAGACTGGTGTTTTGAAAGGGTTGCTCTGAAGTCAGATTTGCAGGCTCAGAGAGTGGACTGGTGGTTGCCAGGGGAGGGAGGGAGGCAGAACGGGGAGTTACGGGTCAGCGGGCCTGAAGCTTGCATTAAGCAAGAGGTGTGAGCTCTGGAGATGCGCTGTACAATAGGGGACCCAACGCCAACAGCCGTGCGTTGCGCACACAAACATTTGTCAGGAGGGTAGATTCCACATTCAGTGCCCTTACCACAATGAAAGAACAATTTTTTTTTTGAGTTGGCGCCTCACTCTGTCTCCCAGACTGGAGTGCAGTGGCATGCTCACAACCACTTGCAGCCTCAACCTGCTGGGCTCCGGCATCCTTCCGCCTCAGCCTTCCAAGTCGCCGTAACTACAGGCCCGCACTACCACACCTAACTGATTTTTGATTTATTGTAGAGACGAGGTCTCGCCAAGTTCCCCGGGCGGGTCTCGAACCCACGAGCTCAGGCAATCCACTTGCCTCGGCCGCCCAAAGTGCTGGAAGAACACATTTTTTAAAACTGGTGAAGGGTTTTTCTGGCTTCTGTGTGGAAAATAGGTCATGGGGGGTAAGAATGAGAGCAGGAGAGCAGTTTGAGGCTTTGTCAGTGGTCCGGGTGAGAGGACAGTGGGTCAGTCTAAGGCAATGAGAAGGTCGCATTAAGAGTATATTCAGGAATATCCTGAAAGCACAGGTGACAGAGTTTGCTGACAGACTGGATGTTGGGTGCGAGAGAGCGAGGGTGCAAGAATGACTTTCAGATTTCGGCCTCAACAAGTAGGTGGATGGGCGTGGCATTTGCTGAGATGAGCCTAGGTGAGAATGGATGGCTGGGGCTGGTGTGACAGGCAGCCCCGATCTGGGCTGGGTAGTGGTAGAGGAGGGGAGAAGGAAGGCAGGGCTTCTCCCGAGCAGTGATGCTTAAACTCAGATCTAAAAAGAAATGAGCTTAACTTAACTGGGCAAATAGTTATGGAAAGAGCGTGTGCAGAGGTCGAGGTGGTAAAGAATGAAGTGTATGGGCAGAGCTAGACAACGCCCGTCTGGCCACAGCCCAGAGATGCAAGCACTTGTTGCGGCTGGCTTGCCCCACCGTGCAGGGCTTATCCACCAGTGAAGTGTTTTGGGCTTTCTTCTAGCAGCAGTGGGACCATTGAAGGGTTTTTAAGCCATGAGGGGTGTGTGCACGCGCGTATGTATGTGTGTAGCATGCACAAGAGAGGCTACTTTGGCTGCGGTGGGGGGAAGGAACCAGAGAGGACAGAAATGGGTGCTGTGTGACTTTGAGAGCGTTGCTCTCTCTGCCTTCATTTTCTCATGTGTAACAGAGTGAGACACATAAGTGCCGTCTTGTGCTTCCAGGGCATTTGCTATGGGTCCCAGTGATAATGGCTGTGTGACCGCAGCAGGTCTTACCGACATAAGACTGTGCGGTTTTTAAAATAGATATCTTTCATTTTAAAGGTGTGGGGTACAATTCAGGATTTAGCATACAAGGGGCCAATATACAGGTAAAGATTGGGTCTCCCTTTGTTCCCTACTCTGCCTGGTTTGAGATCAGGTGCCCTTATGGATGTTATGCCCCCCCCCCACCTCAGTGATAAGATTATTGACAGTGGTTGTCTATAACTCACGGCTTTAAATTTTTTTCTTTCTCATGCTCCATTCTGTGAAAGAATGTTTTAAAAGACTTTTTTTCTTACCATTTTATTGTGAAAACCTTAAGCATACTGCAAAGTTGAAAGAATTATACAGTGAACACTCATATGCCAATCACCCAGATTCTACAACATACATTTCATTTGCTTTATCACATATCTAGCCATCTATCCACTCCTCAATCCATCTTATTTCTGGATGCATTTCAAAGTAAATTTCAGACATTAGTATGCTTCTCCCATATATTTCAGCCATGTTAGCCTTAACTACAGCTAAGGCTACAGTCACATATTTGTATGTGATTGTATCTTTTTTCCTAGCTTTATTGAGGTATGAGTAACAAATTAAAAATTATACATATTTAAAATGTACAATCTGGTGTTTTGATGTACATATAAACTGTGAAATAATTACCATAATCAAGCTAATCAGCATATTCATCGCCTCACAGAGCACTTTTTAAAATTTTTTGGTCCCTACTTTCTTAGCAAATTTCAAGTGTACAATGCATTAGTGTTAAATATAGTTGCTGGTTGTTTCTTTTGTAAAATGTACCTGCAAGAAGTACACAAACCGCCGGGCTCGGTGGCTCAACCTGTAATCCCGCGCCTTGGGAGGCTGAGGTGAGTGGATTGCCTGAGCCCGGGTTTGAGACCCGCCTGGGCAGGCGAAACCTCATCTCTACAATAAATCAAAAAAATTTGCCCGGCGTGGTAGCACGCGCCTGTAATTCCAGCTACTCGGAAGGCTGAGGCGGAAGGATCGCTGGAGCCCAGCAGGTCGAGGTTTTGGTGGCCGGGAGCGGCCACTGCACTCCAGTCTGGGCGACAGAGTGAGACTCCAACTCAAAAAAAAAAGAAGAAGTACACAAACCTTAAGTGTTGATTCATTGAGTTTTGACAAATATGCATGTGACTGTGTAACCCTACACGCTGTCAAGTTCTAAAACATTGCCCTTTCCAACTAATTTCCATTCCCACTAAGGCAAACACTGTTGCGATTTTTTTTTCACTGTGGGTTAATTTTGCCTATCCTAGACCTTCATGTAAATCAACTCGTACTGTACGTGCTCTTTTGTGTCTCACTCCTTTAACCGGCATGATGTTTTTGAGATGTATCCATGTTGTTGCTTGTTGCAATAGTTATTTCTTTTTCAAGGCTGAATAGTATTCCACAGTTTGCTTATTTATTTTCCTGTCAAAGGACTTCTGGGTTATTTCCAGTTTGGGGCTATTTTGTTGGCTTATTTTTTTAAGTGTTAGAGTCATGAGGTGCATGTGAAGATTTGTTACAGAAGGATGTTTAGTGAGATGAAGCTTGAGGTTCTGACAAGCCCTTTCCACCCGTGGTCGGCATGGAGCCCGGGGCGCGGTGGGCGGGCTTGGTGTCTCGTCTCCCTCCCTCTCCCCCTTTAGCAGTGTCCAATGCCTGCTGTTCCTGTCCTTGTGCCCAAGTGTGCCCACTTCTAAGTGAGAGCATGCGGTATTCAGTTTTTGTTTTGTTTTGTTTTGCTTTTTTGAGTTGGAGTCTCACTCCGTCTCCCAGGCAAGAGTGTAGTGGCACACTCAAGGCCACCACAGCTTGACCCGCTGGGCTCCGCGATCCTTCCACTGCAGCCTTCCAAGGAGCCGGAACTACAGGCGCGGGCTACCATGCCCGGCTGATTTTTGATTTTTGATTTTTGATTGTAGAGACAAGGTCCCGCCAAGTTGCCCGGGCTGGTCTTGAACCCACAGGCTCAGGCAATCCACTCACCTCGGCCTCCCAAATTGCTGGGATTATAGGCTGAGCCACTGAGCCCGACTGGTATTCAGTTTTTTGTCTCTGTGCTAGTTCACTTGGAAGGATGGTCTCCAGCTGCACCCATGTTGCTGCAAAGGCCATGATTCTGTTCATGACTGTGTCATATTCCATCGTGCAAATGGACCACATTTTCCTCATCCAGTCCATCGTCAGTAGGCATCCAGGTTGATTTCATGTTTTTTTTTTTGCTATTGTGCTGCAGTAAGCATACAGTTGCGGATGTCTTTTTGGGAGAGCAATTTGTGTTCCTCTGGGTATATTCCCAGAAGTGGGATTGCTGGGGCAAAGAGAAGCTCTATTTTTACTTCCTCCAGAAATCTCCAGACTGCTTTCCACAAAAGTTGAACTAGCTTAGCTTCCAGCTTGGGATTATTTTAAATAGAGCTATTATAAATATTCTTTTTACAAACCTTTTTGTAAACAAATGTTTTTCTCTCTCTTGAGTAGATGCCTAGGAATTAAATTGTTGGGTTACAGAATAGACACAGGTTTAATTTTTATAAGAAATCTCCAGAACTTCTCTTAAAGTGGTTATGTCAGTTCATAACCTCATCATCAATGACTTCTGCTTGCTCTACAACCAAGCCAAACTGCGCTGTTGTTGGTCTTTTTAATTGTAGTTATTCTAGCGGGTATGTAATGGGTACTTCATTGTAGTTTTAATTTGCATTTCTCTGATTAAATTTTTTCAAGTGCTCATTGACCATCTGTGTATAGTCTTTTGTGAAATGTCTGTTCAAATATTTTGCTTATTTTTAATTGGATTGTTGTCTTTTTATTATCGAGTTGTTGAACTTCTTTATATATTCTGAATACCAGTCCCTTGTTAATGTTTTCACCCAGTATGGGGCTTGCTCAGTCCTTTTTCTTAGTGGTTTTTAATTTAGATGACTTCTAATTTATTAAAACTTCTAAAAAATTTTAATTGTTGTTTTCTATTGTTTATCTAGGAAACCTTCCTCTAATTCTGCTCTAAGTCATGCAGATATATATTCTCCAGTGTTTTCTTCAAAAAGCTTTATGGTTTTAGTATTTATGTTCATCATTTACATGCTCCATCTCAAGTTAATTTTATGTATGGTGTGAGGTCGGGGTAGACATTGCTTTTTATTCATTTGGATGTTTAGTTATTTTAGCATCATTAAAAAAAGACATTCCCTTTCTTTATTGGATCTTGAGGGTGTCTGCTAAACCAATATATAATATATGTAATATACAGCATGTATAATGTACATTATATATAATATATACCCTCTCTATATATAGGATAGATGCATTTCTAGGCTCCCTATCCTGTTCTGTTGATCTGTGTGTGGACCCCTAAGCTGACGTCTAGATTATGTAGCTTGATATTAAGTCTCGAAGTGAGTCCTCCAACTTAAGTCATCTTTTTCAAGATTGGTTTGAATACCTAGATTCCTTACACTTTCATGTCAGTTTTAGAATAAGCTTCCCATTTTTTAATCAAAAAAGCCTGCTGGGATTGTATTGAAAGCAAAAATCATTTTGGTGATAATTAACATCATAAAAAATTCAATCTTCCACTGCACTCCAGCCTAGCCTGGGCGACTCAAAAAAAAAAAAAAAAATTCAATCTTACAATCCATGAACATGATACATATCCCTATTTCTTTAGATCTTTAATTTCTCTCAGCAATGTTTTTGAGTTTTCAGTGTGTAAGTCTAGCATGTCTTTTGTTAAATTTATTACCAAGAATGTTATTTTTTATATTAATGTAAATGAATTTTTAAAAACTTTTAATTTTCAACTTTTTGCTGCAGGTATGTAAATAAAAACCGATTTTTAAAAGTGTTAACATTGTGGCCAGGCGCGGTGGCTCAAACCTGTAATCCCAGCACTTTGGGAGGCCGAGGTGAGGGGATTGCCTGAGTCCACAGGTTTGAGAACAGCCTGGGCAACTTGGCGAGGCCTCATCTCTATAGTAAATCAAAAAAATTAGTCGGGTGTGATAGCGTGCGCCTGTAGTTCTGGCTATGTGGAAGACTGAGGCGGAAGGATTGCTGGAGCCCAGCAGGTTGACACTGGGGTGGCCATGAGTGTGCTACTGCACTCCAGCCTGGATGATGGAGTGAGACTCCAACTCAAAAATAAATAAATAAAAGTATTAACATTGTATCCTAGCTAAATTCACTCCTTAGCTCTAGTAGTTGCTTTGTAGGTTCCTTAGGATTTGATTTTGTGTGGAAAAAAAATCATCTGTGAGTAGTGACAGCATTACCACTTTTCTGATCTTTATGCCTCTTGTTTCTTTTTATTGCCTTATTGCAATGGTGAGGACTGCCAGTACAATGACAGAGATGAGGGTGGGCATTTTTTCCTGTTTTTAAGAGAAAGCTTAAAGTATCTTCAGGGAAGTATTCATTATTCATGATTAATTACATGAGCTTGGCCAGCATGGTGGATCATGCTTGTAATCCCTGCACTTTGGGAGGCTGAAGTGGGAGGATTGCTGGAGCCCGGGAGTTCAAGATCAGCTTGGGCAACGTAGTGAAAGCTTGTCTCTTAAAAAAACAATTATATTAGCTAAAGGTTTTTTCACAGCTGCCCTTCAGCAAATTGAGCTATTTCATTCTATTTCTAGTTTGAGTTTTTATCGTGAATGTGTGTTGACTTTTGTGAAATGTATTTTCTGCATCTATAAGGGTTTTTTGTTCTTTTTAATACATTGATTACATTGACTGATTTTTTAAAATATTAAACTATTCTTACATTCTTAGATAAACCCTGCTTGGTCATGATGTATCATTTTTTTAATCTTGGTCATGATGTATCATTTTTTGCAGTTGGATGTTGGATTCAATGTCCCTGGGGATTATTAGCCTGTCTTTTCTCCTTCTGTTCTTTTCTGTTTTCTTCTTTGTTTTTATTTATTGTGGTAATGGCTTTATCTGGTTTTCGTTTCAGGGCTATGCTGGCCTCATAAGGCAAATTGGGAAGGGTTCCCTCCTTGTCTATTTTCTTAAGTTATTGTGAGTTTGATGTTACTTTTTCCTGAGAACATTTTTGACTGAAAATTTGAACCAGCCTTTCTGGGTAGCTCTGGCATAATGAAGTGATAATTGGCGTCAGCGGGACTCTTGGATTTCTTCTTTCTTCTTTCGGGTTGCTCACCCCCACCCACCTCAGAAAACCTCCTTTGTGGTCCCTGGCCTCAGGGGCAGGGACACACCAGGATCTCCAGCTTCTCCCTTTTGACGCAAGGTGAAGGAGAGACCTTTTTCTGAATGCCAGCTCAGATGCCCAAGGCAAACTTCCAAGATCCCCCAGTGGATACCAACATCTCCCTCACTCTTCTTTCCCTTTCTTCTCTTTCTTTTAGAGCCACTCTCTTTTAGCTTTTCTGGGAGGATCTTACTGATAACCCTCATGCAGGGTCTAGACCTTATTCTGCCAGCCTCTAGATACCGGCCTTTACGGGTCCCCTTTTCTCTCTGGGCCTCAGAACTCTCACCTGTACACTGAGAGCCTGAAACCAGAGTGGGACTGTTCTGGCATTGTGTAGTTCTCTCTTTTAAAAACATCACTAACAAGGATCAGGTTTGACTAGATTATCTCGCCATTAAAAATAACAATGGGAGCCAGGCTGGGCTCTGGCTCAGCCTGTAATCCTGTGCTTTGGGAGACTGTGGTGAGTGGATTGCCTGAGCCCGCGGGTTCGAGACCCGCCTGGGCAACTTGGCAAGACCGCATCTCTACAATAAATCAAAAAAATTAGCCGGGCGTGGTAGCACGCGCCTGTAGTTCCAGCTACTTTGAAGGCTGAGGTGGAAGGATCACCAGAGCCCAGCAGGTCGAGGCTGCGATGGCCGGGAGCATGCCACTGCACTCCAGTCTGGACGACTGAGTGAGACTCCAACTCAAAAAAAAAAAAAACAATGGGGTTCCATAAGAGGGTTGGTGTGTAAATACCTGAATGCCAAACAAGTAAACAAATGCCTGCACACATGCTGCCAGCCCCTGATTTCCACCTTTTCTCTCCCTGCTCGACCGCAGTATGATGGTTCCTGGCAATGCGGCGGGGGTGGCCAAGCAGTTCCTGCGCTGCATCTTCCACCAGCTGGCCCCGAACGGCATCTTCCCGCAACTGTTCCAAAGCACGATCAAAGGTAATGCGGCCGGTGGGAGCCAGGCGCCACACATTTGTCTCGTCCCTGAGGCCGCACACACTAAACCCGGCTGTTGACTTTCCAGATGGGACCTTTTTGCGGACCCTTGCCACGTCTCTGATGGACTTCAACGAGCTGAGCTCCATTGCTGCCCTCAGCCAGCTCTTGGAGGTGGGTCGGTTCTCGTGGCACCCCCAGCCCCAGCCCAAGTCCTAAAAACCCTGCTGAGATCCAGTGCCATATTGCTCTGAGTCACTCCACAGCTCTGTCAGTTGCGTTGGGAGAAAGAATTTCAAAGTCATCTACTTTAAAATTTAAAGTTTTCAAGTTAAAAAGTTAAATTCGTAATGCTAAAATTTCAGTAATTTTAATTTACAAAATTAATTTTAAAAAAACTGCCCAGGCAGGAGAAGTGTCAGTTGGCCATTGCTGTTCTGTGTGGGTTTCCTGTTCACTTAAAGCTTCCAAACACGCCCAGCTGAGTGGGGAAGGCCAGTGCTGAGCTCTCGCCATGACTGGATTTTCCAAGTGCAGGGCAGGGCATGTGCACGGCGTCTCAGGACTGTCCGGATGGCCCAGGGTGCTGATGCCGGCTGCCAGAGAGGAAGCTGCTGCCCCTGATGCCGTCATGCCCCAGATTTGTCCCGGGTTCTCCCCGCGAGCATCACCCGTTGTCCTCCTGGCCACTCACAGCCCCAGCTGCAGCCCAAGAAGGCGCTTCCTGTTCTTGGCTTCACCGCTCACTGAGTCAAAGGGCCCGCCTTCGCCCTTCCTCTGCTGACTGTGGGGCCTTTTCTCTGGACTTCTGTGGCCTGTTGCAACCCTTGGCCCGTATATGAGACATTCAACCCATGTTTATAGTGTGACTATGTGATTTTTAAACGTCACCAAATAGCTGTACGAACCCCGATGCTGTTTCATCTGCTGATTGCCTGTTTTTGTTTTTAGGGTCTAAATAACAAAAAGAATTTGCCAGCAGGGGGTGCTATGATACGCTGTTTAGAAAACATTGCTACCTTCATGGAGGCTTTGCCCATGGATTCTCCCAGCAGCCTCTGGACCACAATCAGCAACCAGTTTCAGACATTTTTTGCCAAGTTGCCTTGTGTTTTACCTCTGAAGGTAAGCTGGGCCAGGATTTCGTTTTAAACTGCTTTCTTACTGTTTTCAGATCATTTGCTTGCAAAGAACGACACAGGAAGCAAAGTCTTGGGTGAAATCATGTCTCACAAGAGACTGTAGGAACCTCTGTCCACCCCCGAGTGAAAGCATTGCCTAGGCTGCTCTCTCCAGTTTACAGAGTGACAGCAAATAGAGCAGGCATCTTGCTCTTTGATTATGAACGCACTCAGTGATTTCATGTTTGCAGTTGATTAAAAAAAAAAAACAGAACCCATTAGTAGGTTGTGTTTACATGGAATGTTTCTCAGGTGGTTATTAAATAAGTAAGTACATACATAGTTTTGTCCAAAAACAACCCAGACATAGAATGTAAAGTTTCCATTTTAGCAAATTGTCTAAAGGGGAGTGATGGGGTGTGTTTGTGAATAAGGGTCTCACAAGACCACGACGATATTTCTGCTTGACCGCTGGCCCTTCCCCCACCCACATTATATCGTCCCCCAGGAACACACACACAGTCACCTTGCTGGAAGTCTGGTGGCCTGAGAACCATTATCAGCATGAAGTCAGTAATGCAGGAAATAAGTCAACACTGTTAAAACTGCAAGAACCTATAAAAATTATCCTTTCCAGGCTGGTATGGTGGTTCACGCCTATAATCCCAGCACTTTGGGAGGCCAATGCGGGAGAATCATCTGAGCCCAGGAATTCGAAGCTAGCCTGGGCAACCTGGTGAGACCTCATCTTTACAAAAAATACAACAATTGGCTGGGTGTGGTGGCACACACCTGTGGTCCTAGCTACCCAGGAAGCATGAGCCCAGGAGGTCAAGGCTGCAGTGAACTGGGATTATGCCACTGCACTCCAGCCTGTGCAACACAATGAGACCCTGGTCTCAAAAATGTATATATATCCTTTCTAATACCCCCATTTTCCAAATGAGGGATTACAAATTCAGACAGGTGCTGTGCCTTCCTGAAACAGCTTGGCGGTGGCAATTTGAGAATGGGAACTCAGATCTCCTGACTGTCCGATGCCCCTCTTGCTCCTAACACCCCTCTAAAGCAGGGCAAGCTGAGGAGATTTCCACCTCTAGGGCAGGGAGAGGACATGGCCTGCAGTGGTGCCTTTTCCAGATGGGCAGGGTCTGCAAGGTGGCCGTTCAGGGCCTCTCAGCGGGGTGTATGCTGCTTTGCGTTTGCAGTTTCTGTGAGGGGTGGGACACAGAGGAGAGATTCACCGCCTTGCACGTTCTATGGCCCGTTTGCCCACAGATCAGAGTAGCCGAATGAATCCGGGCAGGGAGGGTTCGTGCTTGGCACTGTGCATTGTGTAGCTACTGTGCATACACACACAGGGAAGAAGCTGGGTGCACATGCCTTACCGTGACCATGTGGGCCTCCCAAAGGCTGAGAGACCTCAGGGCCATTCACTGCCAAAGAGCCACACAGTCGAGTGCGGGTGGGCGGGCGTGGTGATTCCGATGCCAGCATGCAGATGTGACAGGAGTCGGAGGTGCTGCCGGCCGTGGACAACTGGTGTGCCTAATCGGTGACAGTCAGCCTGCCCAGGGGACCCTGACTGCAAGGTTGATGAGTGGAGTGAGCAAGACGAGAATGCGCCTATCCCTCCTGGGGGCCAGCTGCTGCTCCACTGCTGTGGAGTGTTGGGTGGAGGAACAACGCGGACCTGGTTGTCTGTCTTGCCGTTCTTTCCTGAGATGGCATTTTCTAACTTTTAAATCACTGTGAGGGCCTGGTGAGCAGCCCATTTTCAGCTTCCGGTTTAAAGCCATGCAGATGTCACATCAACTCCGATGGGCATTGAGCAGATTAAATAAACCGGTGGTTCCCTTCGTGGTACTTGTTTGATACTTCTGGAATCTGTGTAAGAATTTCTGCATCTGGGAAGAGCTGGGCACTCCGCTGGTTGTCTTCTGCCTTTGTTTTTAACCTCTGGGGAAAATAATAAGCCATTGAAAACCTTCTGTAGTTTATTCTCGTCGACTGAGAGAAGCAAATCTCAAACGTGCGTGTGCACTGGTGTCCCAGCAGAGTTTGCTAAAACACAGATTACTGACCTTGTTGTGAGAGTTTCTGACTCAGTAGGGGTGGAGGATTCGCATCCTCTTGTGTTTCCAGGTCATAGAGACGCTGGGGGTTCCAGGAGTCCATTGGGAAAAGCCCCTGGCTTGGTTTGTACTGTCTTAAAGTGGTTAATATACACAGCAAAGGAAACTTAGCTATAGCCTGCTATCATGATGTATGTAAAATATGAAGTGATATTATTGTTTATCCTTGCTGTAACATTTCCCCCCAGCCCCCGTAAACTTAATGTTAAAAGTGCATCTTGATGTAGAATCTTGCCCAGATAGAAGTGTAACAGATATGTAAGGCATGATCTTCCCTTGTAGAAATTTCACAGCATCTCCCAGGTTTTTGTTATATCTCTTCATAGCAGAGAAAAGGCAAATGAAACTAGTTCTTATTTAGGCTACTGATTTTGAATAGATTTAAGTCGTTATTTTTTTCTAACATAAATTTCCATAAATTAGTATACCTCTTTATAATCAGGTATATTCAATATCTACACATCCACCTCTGTGTCTGTTAATTGTCTGTC
>CAUYQG010134018.1:0-25081 GCA_963574415.1 Tarsius wallacei | reverse complement strand
AGGCTGAGGTGAGCGGATTTCCTGAGCCTGCGGGTTCAAGACCTGCCTGGGCAGGCGAAACCTCATCTCTACAATAAATCAAAAAAATTAGCCGGGCGTGGTAGTGCACGCCTGTAGTTCCGGCTACTCGGAAGGCTGAGGCGGAAGGATCGCCGGAGCCCAGCAGGTCAAGGCTGCAGTCTGGGCGACGGAGTGAGACGCCAACTCAAAAAAAAAAAAAAGAATTAGTGGCATTCCAGCCTGGGCAACATAGCAAGACCTCGTCTCTACAAAAATAGAAAAATTATGCAGGTCTGGTGACACAAGTCTGTGGTCCCAGCTACTCATAAGACTGAGGCAGAAGGATCGCCTGAGCCCAGGAGGTTGAGGCTGCAGTGCGCCATGACTGCATCACTGCACTCTAGTCTGGACAACAGAGTGAGGCCCTGACTCAAAACAAAACAAACAAAAAAGCCAAAACAAAAAACGAGTGGCAGGACTGAGACCAGACCACAAAAAATCCTGGACTAGCTGACATTATCCCATGGCCACTAAATCCACACAGAGGCAAAAGGAGATTAATTTATCCGTACATGGTTGAGTCTTCATGTACCCCATCACACCCTGGAATTTTTACAGAATCACAGTAATTCTGAGCTGAAGGAGTCAGGTCGATTAGCAAAATGTCTCCTCTTTCTTCCTTTTGAGGGGCTGCGTTACCAGTCTCTTTTATGAGACCATGTCAAGACTCCTAGGTTGTGTTAATGAATTGATGGGTTCCAGAGAAAGTGGAACAGGCAGCCCATCTGCCTGTTTTCCTGGTAGAACCTCCCAGAGTGATGTTTATTAAGGGAATCCCTACATTTCTCTTGGAAAATCACAGAACATTAACACCAGAAGGGAGTTTAGAACTTTCAGAGCTTATCCCATTACTTGTAGAGAGAGGAAACTGAGGACCAGAATAAGTAAATGACTTGTTCAAGGTAACATCTACTGAGTAGTCAATACAGGTCTATAGCAGAAAGACTATAATGCAGGTCTTGTATCTTCAGGTCAGTATTCTGAGTTCTGATACCATAAATGATTGATCAGAGAAAACTTTGACCTCTCTGTTCAGGTCTATCTCACTCCACACCATTCAGTTTAAACTTGCGCTGCGGTGGGCAGATTTTGATTCTTGGTCTAATGAAAGTCCAAGAGGAGGCAAAATACACATAAGCAAAATAAAAATTCTCCCCTTAACATGCTTAGGATGTGATGTCAGGCATCCGGTCCCAGACGCCAAGTGCGGCAGTCCCAGTGCCCGAGGAGCGCGGCAAACCACCCTCTCCTTGGCCAGGAAGCTGACATTTTACTGAGCACCTACTACCTGTCAGACGTCGCCACACACGTGATCGCGGGAGGACCTGGCCTCCTTTGGTACTCTTGAATCAGACGTTTTCTCTTGCAGCCCGTGGGCACAGGCCTGGCCCTTCTCGCGTCCGTCGAAGCTGTCTAAATCTACCTCTACACGAAGCAATGGGCGAATGACCGCAATGCCTGGAGACTAGTCATTTTCCCGACGCAGCGGGTGCCGTCTGCTCCAACTTAAGTAACCTCCAGAAAACCTAACAGATTCGTGCGGAGGAGGCCGGGAGGCCCTTCGCTAGCCTTTCGGGGGCTTTGCAGCCTCCGCCCACGCCTCGCGGCCGGCGGATCCCGCCTCTCCGGGAGACCCCTCTGCGTCACCGTGACGACCTGTTCCCACGCAGGTGTCCCTCTCCTCAAAGGCCGCCCACCGTCCCCACGCAGCCACCCTCCTCACCCGCGGCCGCCGCGCCACTGCCTGCTGCACGCGCTCGTTCACTGCCCGCAGTGCGAGCCCGACTCCCAGTTCCGCCGACATGCTGCCAGCTCTCCACATTCCCGGGGGACGGACGCAGAGCCCCAAATCCCCGAGTCCGCCGGCTGAAACCGCCTTCCGGCCCCTCCCAGCTCGCGCCGTGTGACCCAATCACCTTTCACCACTGAGCCGTCTGACCCAATCAACGCCCGAGCAGTGCGGGAGCCGCCCCAGAGGCGGGCTTAGCGGACGGACCGCCCCTCGGCGGCGGCCATCTTGGGGAGGTCTCCTGCCGGCGCTGCTGAGGGAAACCTGGGGGCCCTGGGCCGCTGCTGCCCCCACCCCAAGGGACTTTTCTGAGGTTAAAAAAACCCTGTTCTTCGGGTCCTGCTCCCTTTCGAAATGTCTTGCCAGGTTTGCCGGTCCCTGGCTTTCGAATGACTGTGGGCTAACGTTTCCGGGCGCAGGGACCAGGATGAGAAGCCGCTGGAGAGGGCGGCATGGCTTTAAGTGTGTCACGTGATGCTTGTGCGCTCCAGCTCGAAGATATAAAAGAAAACTCCTAAGGACACGGCACGATCAAATGCATGGTGCTTCCCATTTTGTCATCCTTCAGACCAGTGTTGTCTAATAGAAATACAACGTGATCCCCATATGTCATTTAAAAATTCCTCATAGGTACAAAGTAAAACTATTTTAATGATGTATTTGACTTATTTATTCAAAGCAAGATTTCAACATTCAAAATCAATCAGAAAGCTAAATGAGATATTTTAATTTTTAAAATCATACTTCGTTTCCGAAATCTGGTGTACGGTTTTGACTGAAAGTGTGCCTAAGTTTGGGCTGTCCATGTTTCCAGTGGTCAGTGGCCACCTGTGGTTGGTGCTACCTTATCAGAGGAGGGCACAGGTGTCTTTAAACAGTCCCGCATGAGCTCAGCACACATCAGTTGGGTTCCTTTTTTTTTTTTAAATGAAGCAGGGTCTTGCCATGTTGTCCAGGCTGGGCTCGAACTCCAGGGCTCAGTTGATCCTCCTGCTTCAACCTCCTGACTAGCCGGGACCTCAGACGTGTGCCAACATGTCCTTAGTTCAATTCTGGAGTCTTCTTTGTGTCCAGCTCTGGGGCAATATGATCATACACTTAATGAGGAGCCAGACAAATCATACAAAAATTAACACAGAATACTAATAGGTGGTGAAATAACGGGTGCTGTGGGGAAAGTACATAGAGATCAGCTGTGTTAAGGAAAACACTTTTGACTGCAGTTACTGTTGCAAAGTTCTCAGACATTAATTCAGCTTAATGGAGTGGGATGCTGTTGTGTTAGAGAAAGGGCTAACGTTTGTTCTCCAGGTTGTCTTGTCTTGAGGTGACTGAGCTTACTTTAGGGACTTCTAGAAAGAAGGGACAATATTCTTACTTCTCTCACACCTCTTCCCACACTCCAGAAACAGGAATGGAATTTCACATGTTCTGCTTTGGGAAAATCACTTGAGCAGAGCCTCAAGTCCTTGCAGTAAAGGACTTCTTTTTGGAAAGTCTCTGGTCATTTACCATGGTTATCTGTAAACTGGGCTCTCTGTGAAGTAGGATTACCAAAGACATTAGGAGTAATTGTGTTCAAATAAAATGTCTCTGGACTTGATCCATTTCTACTCCAAAGTGATAAAAATTTAAAAATGAGGCCAGGTTTGGTGGCTCAGCCTGTAACCCCAGCACTTTGGGAGGCCGAGGCAAGAGGATTGCCTGAGCCGGCTGATTTGAGACCAGCCCAGGCAACTTGGCGAGACCTCATCTCTACAATAAATAAATAATAAAAAAATTAGCCAGCTGAGGAGGATCACCTGAGCCCAGCAGGTCGCCACACTGGGGTGGCTGTGAGCATGCCACTGCACTCCAACCTGGGTGACGAGTGAGACTCCCACTCAAAAAAAAAAAAAATTAAAAAATGACTAGAATAGCCCTTTGTGGTGTGAACATAATAGATGTTTGCTGTAGATACAAAGTTGGAAGGAGCTAGCCAGTAGTAAGTGGGAGGAACAAAGGGGATCACGGTGAAGGGATGTGTAGAGGAAGGATTGAGTGAGCACGAAATACCTTAAGTGACATGCTATTTGGAAAACATTTAAAAAACCATAAATACCTCACAGCTCTAGGGAATGTATAATCCAGATAACAGAAATCCAGGTGATAGGTTGCTATGAAAAGTAGTAGTAGCTTCATTTAATATTTCAGGTCTCTTTTTGAAATACAGGGTAAGGTCATCCTCCCACCCCCTATCCATTCAGTGAGCAGTTACTGAGGCATTACTCTGTAAAGGTATCCTGGGAGAGACCAGGATGAGTAAGAGAGGATTTACTGTGGATTTCTTTTTTTTGTTTTGAGTTGGAGTCTCACTCTGTCACCCAGACTGGAGTGCAGTGGCCGCTCCCGACCACAGCAGCCTCGACCTGCTGGGCTCTGGCGATCCGTCCGCCTCAGCCTTCCAAGTAGCTGGAACTACAGGCGCGCGCTACCATGCCCGGCTAATTTTTTGATTTATTGTAGAGATGAGGTCTCACCAAGTTACCCAGGTGGGTCTCGAACCCGCGGGCTCAGGCAATCCACTCACCTCAGCCTCCCAAAGCGCGGGATTACAGGCTGAGCCACTGAGCCTGGCTTACTGTGGATTTCTAAGATGCTTTTTGTCCCTAACATTCCTATAACCTTATGAAAATGGAAGTGGAGACAAAAAAGATCATGGTGACCCAGATCATTTCACATTTCAATTTCTTTACTCCTTAGTTGTACTTTTGAATTAATTTTATTTCACCCTTTTCTTCTTAGATTCTTTTTAAATTTCCTCTCTTCCTCTTCTTGGGACATCAACCATCCAATTTAACCTTTCATCCTCCTCTGTTACCTAATCCTTGAAAAATGCAAGTCCAAAATCACTTCATGACCAGTAATTGTCTTTAAATTGCTCCAATAATTTGCAAGGGCAAAAGGGAAATGAGAAAGACTAAGAAGCCAAATACCCAGAGGAACAGATTTTATAAAAAATCTAAAGCCTAGTATTCTTATTCACCATAAATTGCACCAAGCTTTTAAAACATTCACTTCTGTAGTCTAGCTATGGCCCTGAATTATGAGAAAAACATATATGGATTTTAAAATTGTTTCCTTCTGAGTCTACTGTTGATTCTTCGGGGAGGGATTAAAAAAAAGATTAAAAAAACAGAAAATTACTGTTGCCTGATTACTTAGCTCTGAACAGAAATGGAGAATGCCCATGTCCCAATTTAAATGAATTCAGGTAAAGTAGCCATGACAGCAATCCCTTCACAAACATGCTGTTGCATTTGGCTTTTGAAATGTCAATATAGATTCTAGAACCCCAAGCCTGAGGAGGACCTTTAGAGATCATTTGATCTTTCATATAGAAAGGGTGACATTTGGCTTTTGAAATGTCAATATAGATTCTAGAACCCCAAACCTGAGGAGGACCTTTAGAGATCATTTGATCTTTCATATAGAAAGGGTGACATTTAAACCATCCCAAACAACATAGATTCCTCCTAATTTCTTAAGACCATCAGGGAAGAAAGTGTTATCCATGGTTAATCCCTGGATTTATTTATTTTCTGTTTGCAGATAACTACTTCTCTCCATTTCAAACTTTAGCCAGGCTGATCTTAAGTAAATTATTTTAAAATACCCCATTCTTCAAGATAATTTCCTCTCCTTTGGTCCCTGAGGAGCTAGAATAGCTAGCTGACCATTATGCAACTTTTATAAATGTAAAGTTATTAAATTTCCCTTCTGCCTTTTCTGGGGTCAACCCATGAGCTTCAATCCCCCCCTCCCCTGCTTTCTGGTTTTAACATTTTGTTTTCTTTCTAGTCTTCCAAGTTTTTTCAATTTTTTAATAATTGGAGACCAGAACTGAACAGTTCCTCTCAACAAGGCAAAACCAGCTTATTTTTTACATATTACTTTTCTGTATAGGTATGTATTTTCAGCAGTGTGTTTGCTGCATTGCAATGTTGTTCCCTTTGTCTCCTATTTGTAATCTTATTCTATTTTTTCACATTTGTTTGACTTTCCATTTAGTGATCCCCACTTAATAGATATGTATTTTCTAGTTTGTTTTTCAATATGATTGAAAATAAGTTATTTGAACACACACATGCTAGGCATAGTGCAAAAACCCTTCATATGCATTATTTCATATAATTCATTCAACCCATTTCATAGATGAAGAAACTGAAGCTTAGAGAGGTCAAAAACGGACTCAAGACCACACATCTAGGAAGTAGTACTGTGGTGATTGTACTGGCAGTCTGACACTCTTATCTATTGTAAGTTCATATTATTTGTGTACCAGGCTCTCAAATCAATAGAGAAAGATTAGGAACCCCATTATAAAAACCCGAGAAAGCTTGGGCTACGGTTAACAAATAAAAATACAGGATACCTAGTTAAATGTGAATTTCACATAAACAATTCTTTTTTAGTATAAGTATGTCCCATGCAATATTTTCAATGATTGTTTATTTTATATACGTTTATCCCCTATTTTATCTGGCAACCCTAAGCTGGGCAGCTCAGAGTGGAGACTGGGACTTCCCCACTGAACTGATTACCAAAATGAGTTTTGGGTCAATTGAAAATATCTTTGTTCTTTGGAGAATTGCAGTGGTGTGTGAATTGTTTAAAATGATAACTCTCTGTAACACCTGCCAAGAATTATGCCATGTTCACAAATTAGTTTTTTATTGCTTTTATGTTGATAATGGGGACAGATTTTCATCTGAATATATTTTTAGGGAGATCTTGTACTTAACTCACTAGTCAGGAATGTTTTATTACTTTATGTCACCTATCCTAACATTAGCTATTGCTAAATTTCACTTCAATAAAAAAGTAAATACAAAGACTCAATTTATTTAGCAAGACTGAAAATAAAACGAAGACATAAATTCACAAGAGACCTTTAGTGCTGTCCAAAGCAATTCCTCCAGCTATCAACCCAAGGCAATTAATCCAGCAGTGTATCACTTATAGAATGAGTACTAAAACAAGAATCATTTCTCAGTTACAAATGGGGGTCATTAAGCCCTTGGGGCTCTCGGAAAGTAGTGTTAAACTATTCAGTCACCAGTCTACACAAAAGCAGAAATGGAAACACAAACATAAAATGATTGGCTATTACCTCTTTTATAAGAAGACAACAACAGTGGCTAGAACCCTATTGAACAGAACTAAAGAAGTAGTGGTTAAACTCATAGACACAGAGTAGCCACTAGCCAAGTATAGTTTATCCTCAAACAGTCAGTAAATATGACCATCTCATTTTCACTATTTACTCTCTTTAAATGGTAAAGTTATCAATGTTGAAAGACACATAGACCCATTGAAACTGCTAAAAATCAAACTGCTAAAGATCATTTATAAAACATCTTTTTTTGGATATATACTAACATTCTTTCAATGATTTACCCCCCTTGATATGATCGCAGATTCCTCCAAATCTATTTTATTTTAGTTATATAAAAATTAATAAGCTTTGGCTTCCTTGCATTCTGCCCTTATATTAAAAAAAGTGATTAAAAACAGTACTGAATATGATTCACTTCTGAAAAGTTTAATGAGTGAGAAACATTCAACCAAGGTGACTTTTCCTTGGAAAAATCCTACAAAAGCTGAATTTTATAAACAGTTTCTTATTTTAATAGAAGTTCCATTTATAAATAGCAGCCATTACTTCACTGCCTGCAAAACCTCAGGCTATCACATTTTACATGTTTAGAATTCAGATGTTTTAAAATCAGATTTTCTAGTAAGTGTTAAAAAAGGTCACAATGACAGAAGGGTTAGTTGTCCTATGCTAAGGAGAAACCTGACTTCCGTGATTTTACTGTTCAGACAGGTACATATAACCACTGGATTTACGCTGATGGTTATGACATTTATATTTTTTGTTTCAAGAGGAAGTGACATTAATGTGGTGGTGGGGCGGAAGCAGGACTTTACTCTTGAAGGCTCTTTTGTGGTCAAGGGACAAGCTATCACAGGATGTTAGTACCAGAGAGGCTTTCAAGTTGAGAGCCTAAGCAAAGCGTTCTATTCAGAGAGGTGGAGATATTCCACCTCCTGATTCTTTTGTGGCAAATACGTGTTTTCTGAGGCCCAGGCAGCAAGTAAGGAGCAGACATATATGGGGACGGGTGCTGGGCATGTGATGTTGCTCCTAACAAGTGATTAATAGAATTGAAACAGGAGAAAGAAGAATGCATTTTAATAATGGATATCCTATGCTGGTTTTGAGAGACAGACCACTTTTTGCAAGGACTCTTGAGCACACTAAAATCTATCACTTCCAGGAACATTTTGCTGCCTGTACAAAGGGTGAGTTTGAGAACTCAAAGTCCCAGGAATCAGAACAGAAACAGCAACATTTTAACACTGCCTTTTTCTAGGCAGACCGAATGCCCCCCCAAACTCCTGAGCAAGCTGGTTCAAGTTCAGGGACTATTTGATAAACCAAAAAGTCTGGGCATGGGACCAGAAATGAGGTGGGATTTGTGCCAGAAAGTACCATTCACAGATTCACCCAGGGAAGAGGGGTACAGTAGGAGTTTTATTTGGGGGGAGGGCAGCTAATAACAAGGCCAAATCCTAAGCCGGAGCTGGCCATGGAGGTTACCATTATGTTTGCACTTTAACTACAGATTGCTGTCCTCCACTTAACAATTCTGTACACAACTCATGGGCTGTATAGGCTGGACTCCTACTCTTACCCCCAATCCCAATTTCAGGACCCAAGAACAACCTTTCTTTCATGTTTGTTTTTCTCATCCCGAATCTTCCAGGGTGACTCAAAACTTTCCTAGCTAGTAATGAAAACGAAAACATTCTGAACAGATTCTGATGCAGCCATTCCAGCCCAGGGATTTGGGCACGAACTCTGACTTGCCTCTATGGAGCTGTCTCTGGAGAGTAAACATTCAGTCTGAGCCCTGTGTGGCTGCTCAGAGCCCTGGGTTTAAAAACACAGGCTACTTAGTAGGCTCCCTTTTGTCATGATGTCAGAAAAACTCCCAGCACAAGCCAAGGGCTTGGAAATCACAGACCAGGACATCCCTTGGCCAACCCTTCTTTTCTCTTCACATGCCGTGTCAGAGCTCTTCACTGTAGAATCTCCACAATGATAAATAGACACTTCATACTCTGCTGAACTATGCACTGCTGAGCCACAGCAGGGGCTAATAGGTATAAGGCTCTCACTTCAGCAGCTATTAAGACACTTGAGTTGTTTGTTCCTGTCTTCTTGATGCTGAGTGGAACCAATGAACAGATTGTAAAGAAAAAAACCAAATCACAGGTGAAAAGTTTAAAAAGAATTATGTGGTGGTGACCAAGTTCTGACTCTAGAAATGGAGCCAGAAACCACCACTCTGAGTCCTAGGGCAAGGAGCGAAGTGTATAGAAAATCTTGCAAAACCTAGCACCAGTACTTCCTTATGAGGGCTCAAGAAAGCATGCCTCTGAAATAACTCAAACATGTGCTGACAAAAATGCCAGGAAGGTCAAACATTCTCTGTAGCTGTTTCTCCACAGCCTTCCTGGCAAACTCACAAGCACATATTTGCTCAGTTGCTGAGCCTCACCCACAGACATCTCCCACCTTGGAGGCAGGGGTGAGAACACTGGACTGCATTTTCCCAAATAAGGGAAATCAAACCACGTGGAGGCAGCACTCTGCCTTTCTTCCACTCCTTATTGATAGCATCCCTAATCAAGCCAGCTTCAAAGGACAAAATTAGTGTCTGGAAGTCAAAGGTCAAACCCATGATTTACAAATCTTATCAGAAGTCACATAACCTACTTACCTGAATAACACCCCGAATCATCAATCCCCACCCTCCCTTCCCAGGAAGGGAGTAGATTTAAGTCCATTTTTTTTCACCATAGTAGCTTGAAGAGAGTCAAAGAAGGTAGTATGGGAGCGAGAAACATTTTGGTTCATCTTAAAAAATAAAGATCTCAAGTGTCATCTGAGGTTGTATAAAATTATTTTTTCTCAGTTCTCCTTAGTGGCTGTCTCCAAGGGCTCATCTTCTAATCTAAAGCTCAGCTTGTCATCTAGCCCCTCAAACTGCTTGCCCAGATTGCCTGCGGAGTCCATGAACATGTTAGGAATGTCTTTGCCAAAGTAAATCTTGCTGTTGGAAGCAATGGCCTTGTACTTCATCAGCTGCAGATATTCAGGGGTCAGCTTCAGCTGGTCAAGAAAAAAGAAAAAAAAAAAAGAAAAGTAAGAAGGATTTAGGTGGAACCACATTAGAGAAATTTAGGGTGGCAGCCCTTCAATTTTCACACAGAGAGGCTCTCTGTTAGATTTGTGACCCTACCTACTTTTTGTGGTCTCACTGTGACATCAGTAATAGGGTTAAGAGAAAGTAATCTCAGGTCTTCAAGACAGAATTGCAAGTTTTAAAAGTTTCCATGTTTAACACAAAAACTAAACTTCTATCAAGGCACTGCTAAGGAAAAGGGAAGTACCTGTCCCACACAGCACAGACGTCCTCGGTTCTGGCCACGAGGGGCTTTGAGTGGTGGCGGACGTTCAACAATGTAAACCTCAAGCAATATACTCTAAACCAAAAACAGCTCTTCACTGGGCTAAGCCAGGCCTTTACCTTGTTGGCTTCGGCTATTTTCATAGCGGTGTAGCACTCAGCATCCGCTTTTGCCTTCTCCCGGGCCAGAAATGCAGCATCTGAGGGGAAAGAGTGCAGTGAACTGGGTGAAGTGCAAAAACTGTGTCTTTGCAGGAAGTTCCGGGGCTGTCACTTTCCCAATTGTCTGTGACCTTGGGGTTATTGCTATTTTTCTCTGCTTTGGCTTCCTTACCTATGAAGCTGGGACAAAGGCATTTTCCCCCTTGTATAAGGTGTTGTAGGGATCAACCAAGATGAAAAAGTGCTCTGAAAGCATCTCCCTATGATGGAAATAACTAAAGAGCTAGTCTGTTGCTGTACCCCAAACATACGCTTTGACAGCATGATTGATAAAAGCACTGTTGCCCAGAGACATGTCCTGTTTCAAATGCTTACTTCTTTTGTAGCTTCACATCTGTAGAGCAAAGCAGTGAGACCTGGCCTCAGACTCCAATTCCAGAGCTCTCCGCTTATCCCTCTTGTGCTACACAGCAAAAGCAAGGGAAGCCGAAGAAGGCTCTGAATACGGCCAAGGTGGATCCACCCTACAGCTGAATGCCATAAATACAGAATAGTTCAGTCCCTCTCCACCTTCATCTCCCTTTTATTTCCATCAATCGTTTCAAAAACTTTCTAATGAATAGTGATTAAGCTGGCACAATTCTAAGACAGAATTACATGCCATGCGCCAGACCAACACCTGTTTGGATTAAGACCTACTTAATTCCACTGTGCGAGCAATATACTTCTCTAATCAGCTCTGAGACTAGCTTTCTGTCAAGCTGCTGCAAAAGTTTTGTTATTTACCCCCTTGCCTTGGGAAGGAGGCAGTCTCAAGTGAGTAATATTTGTAGCAAAGTGCCTGAGGAGGAAGGTCAGTCTGTGGGTGGGTTCTTCCTGCGCGCCCTCAATGTGAACCTGGGAGGAAGGAGCCCGCAGTCTGGCTGGGCTTCTGGCTGCCGTGTGGCTGGCCAGCTCAACTGGCCGTAGCGCTTGATGACATGTATTTATGAGAAATAAAAACGTGTTGCTTTGCTAAGAGCTCCCTAATGAGGAGCCGTTGATCTGTGAAATCCTAATTGGCTCCTCAATGGGCTTCTGCAAAGGCTGACAGGCCCCATAATGAGTATAATTGGACACAACCCTTTGCAGCCTGAAGCTGGGCCTTGAGGTCCCATTTTTGTCTTGGAATTTGCTTGACATCAGGCACCAAATGAAGTGAAAGGTGGGAAGGAGGTGCAGGCTTAGGACCAGGAATAGAAGGTGAATGATATTCAGAAAAGCCAGCCAAGAAAACATTTCTCTCCAGCTTCAGTGTGGCTGGTGCTGACAAAGTGTCTTCTTTAAGCCTGCTTAATATCTACACAGACCTGGAGAGCAGACTTGAATCACAAAACTGCATGCTGACTGACTTTGGAGGGGGGGTAGCTGCAGCACGACTGAGGAGAGCTGCTGCACTGGCAGCTGCTGAGCTTACCCCACTGCTCTAGGGCCCCGCCAGCCCGTGGACACCAAGACAGTGGGGACCACGTAACTTCCTTTTTCTCAGTCCTAACAAAAAGTTTGGCACACAATGGCACTCAGGCCATATTTGCTGAATGAACAAATGCTCTCTGAAGTAGGAAACAGATTCTGGCCTAGCCAAAATCACCTTGAAACTCGAGTCTAAGCAGTAGAAAAGCTGATGCTGCAGAGAAACCGTGACATCCTAGAACAGATTACAGGGCAAAGGCAACGATTCTCCCACCCACCAGCCACAGGCTGGGGTCTGAGGAGATGCAGGCATGAACGCCACTTCTGCTCACCTTCAATTTCTGAAATCTTCTTCTCAGTCTCCTTCTCCATCACCTTCTGCCCATAGGTGATTTCAGCAACCTGAGCCACTTTTTCTGCCTCTGACAGATGACGTTGAGAAAAGACTTAGAGCTCCGGTATTTCAGTAGTTCAACTCATTTCACTCTTCACCTGATCTGAGTGTCCTGGTGCATGGGGTGGGTAAGCTCAGCTGGAGAGTGACTGCCCTAGAGGGCAGCTGTGATAGGAACATGTGGACAGAAATGGGATGTGCCAGTGAGCACACCCCATCAGTGTGAGACAGTAACAAAGTTGACCTGGACCCAAGTGAAGAGGAACAGGCCCTAACTTCTCTCCTAAGTCACAAGAGTGCTTCTCCCAAAGAAATATTCTATAGAGTAAGGTTCTTTCTAATAAGATTCTACCTGATACTTCACTTTAGAAAGTAGCCAGGTTGGTTGTTTTTGTTTTTATTTCTTTGAGTTGGAGTTTCACTCTGTCGCCCAGGCTGGAGTGCCGTGGTATGCTCACGGCCACTCCAGCATCGATTTGCTGGGCTCTGGTGATCTTTCTGCCTCAGCATTCCAAGTAGCTGGAAACACAGGTGTGTGCTACCACACCTGACTAATTTTTGATTTATTGTAGAGATGAGGTCTTGCCAAGTTGCCAGCTGGTCTTGAACCTGTGGGCTCAGGCAATCCACTTGCCTCCCAAAGTGCTAGGATTATAGGCTGAGCCACTGAGCACGGCCTAGTTGTTGATAATACAGTGCAGTGATTAAGAACACAGGTTCTAGAGCCAGAGTTCCACCACTCACTTGCCATATGATCTGGGGCATTTCATTTTACCTCTCTGTGCTTCAGTTCAATAAAATGAAACCTCATTTAACCAATCACTGATAGTACAGTCCTACCTCAGAGAGTGGTAGTGAGAATTGAGTTAATTCACATTTTAAGTGCTTAGAAAAGTACACAGCTCAGTAAGTGTTAGCCATTATTATGAATTGAGAATTAACAGGAAGAGCTCTTTTTATATGAGATATGCAAAACTCAAAACTCATCCCCTGGCCATGATCTGCCAATATCAACTGTGCTTCTGGGAGTCTAAAAATTACTCTTGAGCTGTGGAGATGCTTACTAACTGTGTGGTCTAAGCATGCCTGAGCCTTCCTTGCTTCTTCCCACCATCCCAGCCCTTCTGCCCTGAAAGGGGATCACAGAACCACATTCAGACCAATGAGGGCTTTCTTCCGCTCCGTCTCAGCTTCTTTCTCCACCACCTTCTGTTTCTGGGCTGCAATGAGAAGCTTTGTCTTCTCACTTTCCCTGAAGGGGAAAAGAGAATGCAGCTGTGAGGCTGTAAGAAAAAACCTTCTGAGAAGCTTTGCTGTCCCCTGGAGAAGTCAAACTCTTCGGCTGAGGAGAGGCAAACTACGATTTCTGACTCTCCTGGAAGGCTGTTCAGTGGTCCAGGCAAAAGTTGATCTGTTGCAGGCAGTAACATGGTTCTTCTTCTTCTCCAAAATAACTCACTTGTGGGAAATAAAACCTAATTTACTTTAGTAAAATACACCTGCCTGTTCATTGACTCATCTCTCCTTTCTAGCTCCACCTTTGGCATGAGCCATTGAACACAAACAAGGCCCCCTGGCCCTTTTAAAGACATAGCTGTTCTAATGGGCTTCTCTTGGGGTTCTCCATCACGGTTAAGGAGCCCTGGCGAAAGCCCTGACACACCTGCCCAATCTTACTGTGCAGTGGGCTCTAACAAATACTTAAGCAAGGGAATAACTGAAAAGCCCGACTCAGCTTCAGGTGGCTCTGGGATGGGGTGAGGTGGGAGATAGGAGAGAGTGGTGGTCACAGCCCAGGTGCAGGGCATACTCACATCAACTCGTAGTTTCTGCGGATTGCCTCGGGGATATTGGGCTTTGTCACCCGCACAGCCTGGAGAAGGACAAAAATAGCGGCTGATGGGAAAGTGAGGGGACACACATAACTTCCACTGGGCCTTGATCTCTCTTTGTAAAAAGGACATCCCTGGGAAGAGGGGACACAACGTCAGAGAGAGGAGACTTTTCTGTGACAATGCTTACTTGGATGACAAGCCCAGGGGCCATGGAGGTAAGGTCCTGTTGCAAAGCCAATTTGAGATTTTCATCAATTTGATCTGGAATCAAGAAAGACACAGAAAGAGGAGGTGTTACACTTTCTAGTGCGAGGAGGTGGGGGGTAGGTGAGGGTAAAGTACAAGTTCAAACACCAGCTCAAAAATGGACCTTACAGACAAAAGGTTTTCCCAAGGTAGTATACTTATTAAAGTGTACTTATCAAAATCCAGAAATCTAAGGACACTCTGCAAGACTTCTGGAGCAGCATGCCTAAGAAGCCCTCTATGCAGCTAAACGTAAGGGTATCCTTTTTCTGTGGCCTCAATATAAAATCACTTTTGTTGCTGAAAATATCAACCATTGCCTACAGGGGAATCTGAGCTTAAAAAAAAAAAAAAAGAACAAGCAATTCTAGCACATTACTTGTGTGAGGCAGCAGTCTTTCCCTAGACAATAGCAGCAAAAGAGAAGGCTCACAGTTTTCATAAAGGAGGAAGGTGGGATGGCTATGTTTGTTCTTTTGAAAAGAGCTGAGCACATTAAATCTAGTAATTTTAGAAGTTTCTAAAAGAAAAACAGACTCTGACGTCAAGGAGAGCCCCAACGAAGACTGTTTCTATTAGGAACTCCATCAAACAACACAAGGGGAAAATTAAAATTTACAGTTCTGGAAGCAAGCCCAAGTCTTTTGATGTGCTGTTTGCTTTGGTCCCGTTCCTTTGTCTGGAATTCACATGTGAGTCGTTTCACACACAAGTGTAGGAACAGCTATAACTGACTCTCCCTGCCTCCGTTTCCAGCTGTGATCTCAGAGCTGCAGCACCAAAGCTGCCTCCTCTGGCCTCGGCCTTCTCAGGGTTTTATAGCCCTCTTTCTTGCCTTCTGCCTGTGAGATCCTCATAAGATCCCGGAAGGACTCAAGAAAGAGACTGAATGAAACCAGGCTAGGACTTGGAAATTTAGTTGCCTCCCTCATTGCCAGCTGCCATCTGCTTTAAGTGGCCATTTCTTGGTCACCTGTGCCAAAACAAGAGCCTCTGAGGAAAAGCAAGTCTCCTTCCCCTCATAGATGCCAAAACTGAGGCCCACAGAAGCTAGCTAGTAGCCAAAATAACAAGCCTGTTTAATTACTGTGCTTTGATTGTTAGGATTTTAAAACGGTACTATCAGCAAGCAATGGATTGTAACGTTTCTGCATATTAGATGTGCTCTCATAAGCCTGTGAGCACTGAGGAACAAATGCCATAAAGTCAGCACCTCCCACCTGAAAGGGGTCTAACAATTTAACAGCTAGAAATAAATACTGTATTTCATATTTGTATTTTAAATAGAATGCCAACCAAGCTTTAAATAAGATGGCCTGTCCCCTCCGTAAGTTAATAAGTCATTTATCAGACTAAATTATATCTGAGTTAGGGTGGAAACCTGTAGTCCTGGGTTAGTGACTTATTGGGAAAATATGGAAGAAATATTTTGCAAAGTGTTTCAGAAATTCTGATGAATAAGTTGTTTCAGTGTTATGGAAATGTTGATAAATGCCATTTAGGTTATATTAGTAAGTAATCATAAAGAGGTTCTTCAGGGGAACTTCTGAACAAGTATTAGATAATTTTTGTAAAAAATGAGCAGAGTAAGAAGTGATGGAAATTATGCAGAGCGATGTTTCTAGCTGGGGTTATAAGAGTCCTGAGAGGAGAGAGCCACAGAAGCAGCTTCTGAGTTCAAGGATCATGATTAGAGACATGAGCTGGTCCTTTGTGGATGCAAACAGAGTCTAAGCAAAATAGTGCTTGCCAGCAAGACCGAAATTTTTAAAAAAGTTTCAAATCAAATCCATTTCTCTAGCTCCTCTATATAAGAATCTATACTTCACTACCATATCAAGTTTATCTGCAAGACAGCAAGAAGCTTTCTAATGTAAAACGATCTAGTATTTTAATTTTCTCTTCAGGGACATTTGTGATACTTTGTCTTTTGTTTTTCATATGATTTGAAATGTTTATGCAATGGCACAAGTCCTAAAATAATGGGTAGAGAGAAAATTAATATTTTATAAAATTCTATTAGTTTGAGGTAAAAAAATCAATAGCAAATTTAAAAGTTTTTTTCTTAAAAATCACATTGATTCCAAAACTGGTGAAATAAAAACCCTATAAAGTGAATTCAGACTGATTTCTACTGCAGAAAAATTAAAAGTGATTCTGATGGTTTTATTATTCTTGTGGTCAAAGCTTGACCATCTAAGGATCTTCCATTGTTATCAACATTCTCTAGGAACTCCCTCTGTGACCAGCTCCTAAGCACTAGATTCTTTGTTTGTTGTTTTTTTGAGTTGGAGTCTCAGTCTGTCGCCCAGGCTGGAGTGCAGTGGCATGCTCATGGCCACTGCAGCCTCAACCTACTGGGCTCAGGCGATCCTTCCAAGAAGCTGGAACTATAGCACCACCACGTCTGGCTAATTTTATTTATTTATTTACTGTAGAGGTGAGGTCTCGCCAAGTTGCCCAGGCTGGTCTCGAACCCCTGGGCTCAGGCAATACTCTCCCCTCCTTTTCCCAAAGTACTGGGATTACAGGCATGAGCCACTGTGCCAGGCCCAGCACTAGATTCTTTAACTCTATAAGTACCCATGCTACCCTGTAGGTAGCTCAGAATTAGGTAGTGGAGGGAAGTAGAGCTGCTAAGCATGGCATGATCAGGAGAGACTTTCTCACCAAACAGCTCGATGTAGACCTCTTGAAGTGTGTGCACACTGCAGAACTGGTTCAGTTCGTGATGGATCTTGTTGAAAATGAGGGCCTTGTCATAGTCAGCAGTATAGTTCTTCACTATATCATACACTGGGAGGGAAGGAAGGGGTTCAGCATAAGAAAAGGCAAGATTCAACACTTTCTCCAACGTAGAGGAAGCTCTTCCTTCCTGAAGTGTCATGACAGATGCGGAGGTGGCATGCTGGGGAAAGTAAGCTGGTGGTAAGAGTAACCTGAAGACGTACCTGCATTTGGGACCAGGAAGTTCACCACTTCAATTCTGTCAAAGTAGATCATCACACCACCACTGTTGGAGGGAGCATGGACAAATAAGTCACAAGTAAGATCTGGAATATGGTGTCATCTCCTAAGGTGATGGCACAAGAAGTGTGACTTGGCAGAAAAGGAATAGAAGGGTTCATGGGCGCTTGGGAGGCATCACAATCTCCAAGTTGGAGATCTTCAGAGCTTACAGCAACAGTGCTATCTCCTGAGAAATCACACCACCTAAAAATATCTTCACAAGACACAAGTGAGGCTTCTGTGGTGCCAGTATGAAAAGAGGGGTTCATATCTTTGAATCAGCAATATCTTTTGATTAAAGCAATCAATTGCAGGGAAAAGACTCTCCAAGTTAAGAGGTTTCCAGAACTTACAAGGTCACTGTGGAATTTTATGGTCAATGTTTCTTACATTGTCTTCACTATCACTTTAGTTCAGCACCCCCTTTGCCCTCAAATATTTATTATATTAAAAACTGAAAGAATCGTACAACTAACTCCTATATTCTAACACTGATAACATTTTACCTTACTAATATACTTTTTTTGCTGAATATTTCAAAATAAGTTGCAGTTACGATACTTTACTCCTTAACACATTAGCAAGCATCACCTAAGTAATCACATTCACCTACATAATCATGATACTCTTCCCAAATCTAAGAAAATTAGCAACAATTCCTTAACATCACCTAATACCCAGTACTTATTCAAATTTCCCAAACAGTTCCTGTTATGGACTGAATTGTGTACACCCTGCCCCCAAATTCAAACGTTGAAGCCTTAACCTCCAATGTGACTGTATTTGGAAATAAGGCCTTTAAGAAGGTAATCAAAGTTAAAATAGCATGGTCATAAGCATGGAGATCTCTTTCTCTCTTTTTGCATGCACAGAAGAAAGGCCATGTGAGAACACAAAAAAAGGCAGTCATAAGTGATCCAGGAAGAGAGGTCTCACCAGAAACCACCCCTGCTGGCACCCTAAACTTGGACTTTGGGACTCCAAAACTGTGAGAAAATGAATGTCTCTTGTTTAAGCCCCTAGTCTGTGATATTCTGTTATGGTAGCTGGAGCAGACTCACACAGTTCCCGTGACGTGTTTTATAGCTGTTACTTTTGAACCAGGTTCTAATCAAGAATCCCACTGCATTTGTTTGTCTCTTGAAAGTCTCTTTTTCAATCCAGTACCCCTCTAAATACAATGACTCTTGAAGAGATCAGGTCAGTTATCTTGTAGGACATTCCAATTCTGGAGTTGTCAGAATGTGTCGTTGTAGTATTACTTGTTATTCTATCCCAGTTTAGACTCTCTTTGCATTTCAGTTGGACCACTGTGACGATGTCCTCTCTGGATCTCCTGCCCCAGAGGTCTCCTTTACCTTTATGACACTTGCCTTAGTTATGCTAAAGCTACCTTTTTGTGTCAGGTCACATATCTGCTAAAAAACCTTTAGTGCATCCTCACTTCTAACAGAGTAAGTGCAAACTTCTTATCATGGCATTCCAGTCCCTCCTAGACCTCTGATTTTCTCTACTGTACTCCCAACTGGTTAAATCAGCATATAGGGAGCTAGGGGACAGGGAATTGGGTAAAACCACCAAGAAATGGTGCCTCCTTTTTCATTGCCTCTTCCTGCAGCCAGCCAGCCCTTCCTCTTACTTATTTGGGGCTTAACAGCTTTATCCTGGGTGCCTTACCTAGTCCCACAAGGAACATTCTTCACCTCATCTGTCTGGAGTGTGGTCTGGAAACAGAGGAGACATAAAATGCTGGAAGATGGGCAGTGACAAGTAAAGTAACTTACTTTTCAGAACCCCAAATGCCCTTGTCCTTGAATAATTGTTAGGGTTGAGCTCTGCCTTTGATAAACATGATTACCCACCTAATCCTCCTTCTTTACAGGGAGTGACTGATAAACCAAGCAAAGGACTACCCTAGCCTCACGGTCAGTGAACCACTCTATGAACAAGCTGAGTAATGGTTTAGAGAAGAAGACCCTGGTTTGGGAGTTGTCTGACTTGTGCTTGCTTTTACCTCTTCTATGTATAGCAGCCCTGTTATCCACAGGGCATACATTCCAAGACCCCTAGCAGATACAGGAAACTGCGGATAGTAGCGGATAGTACCAAACCCTAGATATACCAAGTTTTTTGTTTTGTTTTGTTTTGTTTTTAGTTGGAGTCTTACTCTGTTGCCCAGGCTGGACGTCAGTGGCATGCTCACGGTCACCACAGCCTTGACCTGCTGGGCCCAGATGATCCTAGACTTAGCCATCCAAGTAGCTGGAACTGCAGGCATGTAACACCACGCCCAGCTAATTTTTTGATTTATTGAAGAGATGAGATCTTGCCAAGTTGCCCAGGCTGGTCTCGAACCCCTGGGCTCAGGCAATCCTCTTGCGTCTACTGCCCAAAGTGCTGGGATTACAGGCATGAGCCACCATGCCTGGCTCCAAGTTTTGTCCTATACATACCTACCTGGGATAAAGTTTAATTTACAAATTAGGCACAGTAAAAGATTAACAAGTAATAACACTGAACAATTATAGCAACATACTATAATAAAAATTATGTGAATGTGGTCTCTCTCGCTTGAAAAATACCTTAAAACTGTACTCACCTGTTTTTCAATTGTGGGTAACAATCTGCGGAAAGTGAAACCGCAGATAAGGGGATACTACTAGTTTTGAAACCGCAGTTTCCTTATTTCTCCTGTCTCAGACTGTAACACCTGCTCAGCCCATTCTCAGGATTACTGTGAGACTCAAATGAAATAATGTGCCTGAATGCTCTTTGAAAGCCATAAAGCACGGTAAATAGCAGAAGAAACTTACAGAAAAAAATGCCTAGGAGGTATCCCAGAACAGTCTCCTGGATTAGTTTAAAAGTCAATCTCGAAATCTTAATCTTCTTAGCTGGACATACTTCAGAAATGGCTAGTTCAGCTCAGCCAGGTTTTAGATCTGTCACAACTAATCTCATTCCTATTGTAGATGTCATTCCCTGCCCCCTGCCAATCCGGTTCAACTTCCCTCTCCCTCTGCCCTACCAAAAAATTATGTTCACATTACTAAAGTTCAAGTAAGAATCAGCAAAATTACCATGTTTTATTCTCATCTATCATGGTAGCCTGTGATTTAAAACACACACACACACAACTTTTCTTTCTATACATTCAGAACAGATTATTTTCTCTGGCTTTGTCTGGAAGTGGAGAAATAATTCCTAGCTGGAATGACCCCATTTAGCTATTTCACAGTCAAGTAAAGCGCCAAAGTAAATGGCCCATGAAGCCCCATTCTTTACATATATAAATTTTCCTTAAATCATCCCTGAAAAGGCAGTTTACTCATCCAATGGCTAAATACTTTCAAATCATGCACTAGTCAGCCCAAATTTGCAGTCATCCAGTAATACCACACAAGCCAAGTATACCTGCACAGACTTATATGATGTGATGAAAGGGAGCATGAGATGGAAGCCAGGGCCGCTGGTCGAAGTCAGCAGGGCACCGCCTCTGCAGAGGAGGGAGAGAGGCAGGTTCAGTTTAGCAAGAGGGACCTATTAGATCAATGGGGGCCGTCTTTCTTTTAAGCCCTATAAACATTTAATAGTGACATGTGCCAGAGTCATGTCCACAGATCCCTTTGTTCCTCTCAGCTCGACCCTAATAGTCCAAGAAGCCTGATGGTAAAACATAAAACCATTATTCATGCTTTTGCAATGAGAAAACCAGGCACACAGGGTAAGCGGAATAAAGACAGCAGAATCCCTGCCTCTACTTAGATAAGAGAGGAAGTCTGTTTTACTTTGTCATATCTGTTGAGCTATTGCAATCCATTAGGGCAGTTAAATCTAGTAATATGGTTATCAATTAATGCACTGATGTTGAAGTCCAGTGACATGACTAGCCAAAGAATAATTTAAGTATACTTTATAAGTCATTTTAGTATATATACATATGTATATATTTTGGCAGTAGAGTATATAATATGACAAAATTAAAAGCCTTTTTTGGGAACACATAAAGAGAGGGTAGGGAAAAAAGAACTAAAGGAGAGGAGGAACTCAATCAGAGTTTTAGAACTTGCCATCAGCAATCCAGAAGCAAGCATCATAGGGCACATATAAGAAGGAATTCATAAAGACTTAGAGCAAAAAACTTGGTAATAGAGGTTACTAGAAAGAAAGTAACCCAAGATTTGTAAGTGCTTTTTGCTTTCTATGATGAAGTAAAAAAAAATTTTGTTTTAAACAAGTAACAGGCCAGGCACAGTGTCTCATGCCTGTAGTTCCAGCACTTTGGAAAGCCAAGGCAGGAGGACTACTTGAGGCCAAGAGTTTGAGACCAGCCTAGGCAATACAGAGAAACACTCGTTTCTACAAAAAATTAAAAAAAATTCGCCTGGTGTGGTGGTGTGTGCATATGCTTGTAATCCCAGCTACTTGGGAGGCTGAGACAGGAAGATCGCTTGAGCCTTGGAGTTTGAGGCTGCAGTGAGCTATGATCATATCACTGTACTCCAGCCTGAGTGACAGACCAAGACCCCATCGCCTTAAAAATATTATATATTTAATAAGAAGAAACAAGGAATAAAATAAAACAAGCAATAAAATAAAAACAGTGACATACTGGGCTCTTTCATTGTAGGAACCACTAGCCTAAGACTCGCTTTGACTGACATAAGTCAACCTGAAGGCTCTACTATTTTTCCTGAAATGTTGTTAAGAGTATGCCAAATTAGAAAGCAAGCTATCTTCTCAAGAGGCCATCAAAAACTGGCACTCAGCTTGCTTTTGTAGAGGTTGAGCCAAGACTACCAGGGGGATGCAGGAAAAAAGAGTATTTCAGGAATGAGCTGCAAGGAGCACTGGTTTCCTTTAGGTTTTATCAATCACCATCCATGGCATCATCTTAGATTTCTAAGGGAAGCTCTAAATATGTGTGTGTGTGTGTGTGTGTGTGTGTGTGTATTTTTTTCCCCCTTTTTCCATGGTCACTGACATAAAAATCTCAATCTAAAAAAAACTCCCCTCTTCAATATAATAGAAACACAGACATTTCACAGAATCTGCTATACAGTGACTAGGAAAGGAAGCCATTTAACAGGAAGTTGCAAGCTTCTACCTGTCTCTGCCTTACCTGTAATATACCCCAATATGTCCCTCTTCTATCTTGTGCACAGCTGAGAAGAGAGATGCACAAAAGAAACTGGAAGCCACAGCCACAACTGCTCCCAACTGAGCCATCAGTGAACTTTTATCCTAGGGAAAAGAGATGGCAAAATGTGTATGGTCTGGCATGCAGGAGAAAAGCTAGGGCAGGGAGACTATCTCATCAAGCAGAGTTCCCTGAAAGTGACTCATCTCCAGCCTGGTGTAGTGTGAACACAAGGCACCAGGCTGGATCTACAACTCACTTCATCCCCGTTCTCAGTCAACATTCCCACTCCTTAACTGTGGAAATATATATCGCACTGAGGAGGCAGAGGCTCAGGATACAGCCGGTGCCCAAGGAAGAACCAATGCCAGTTGGGCAGGGTTCAGAACACAGCCTCCTCTTCCTGTGAACATGAAATGTGCTGTCACGGGAGCCTCTCATACTGGTAGAAGGGAAGAGAGGCAGCTGCGGTACGTCGGCCCAAATTACAGAGGATGTCGAATGACAGGCAGTTGTGGCTATGTAATTCTGGTCTGAGCCTCCCAGTCCTAATTGCCTGCCGTTTCAAAGGAAACCATTATTTACTCCTTTCAGATGCTGGAGTGACAGAGACAGCATGCGAGCAGAGGTCCAAGGTAGGATTCCCTGGCCCCGCATCCACCTTCCCAGTTATTCCTTTGGCCCTAAACGGGTTAGGGCTCTGAACCAGACTGAGATCACACTCCCTCCCATACACTTTGGCACTCTGCACCCGACAGGGCCCCAAGCCCGTGATTAGAAGGGAAGGGAGCGCCCCAGACCGGGAGACTCTAGGCTCTTGGGTCCAACTGCGTTCAGGCTCCAGAAAGCTAAAGAATTGGCATCTAGAAACTGACTTCCTGAACACTGAATGGTCTGGAAAAACTATAATGACTGATGGCAAAATTCAGTGGGGGCGCGCGTGGGCCCATCGGGGCAGGGCGTGGATCCTGTCTCCTGGGTCTAACAGAACCCGGGCGCGGACACCTGCGAGGCACTCATTTTACCGTGGCGGCCTCCAGCTACCGATCTGCAGTTGCGTCCTTTCCGTCAACGCCCGTCCCTCCCCAGGGCCGCCCCCGCCCCCTCCGAGAGCGGATCCAGCGCCCTGAGCAGGGGCAAGGGCCGGGGCTCCAGGGCCTCCGCTCGGTCTTGTCCGCGGGGAGGAACAGGACAGACTGGGGTTTCTTTCTGGCCCCAGGAGTGGGCGGCGGAGGGAGCGGGGCTGCTGAGGAGGAGGCTTGGGAGGTTTACAGGGCATCCCCGGCCGGGAGCGGCGCTAGGCCCACAGCGCGCACGAAGGGGCGGGGGCCGCGTACCAGGCTGTCCCTCCAGGCGCTCCGTACTCGTCCGAACCCCCGTGCAGTCGCAGAAACCACCACGCCTCTCGCACGCTACTTCCTTCCGGGCTGTCGCTCCGATGACGCAATCAGTTCACGACAGAAGGCCACGCCCCACTCTCTCGCTTGCCCGTCCGCCCCGCCCCTCACGTTCCGGGCGGTCAGTGTCAGCCGGTGGCCGCCAGGGATCGCCCGCGGCTCGGTCCGGGCGGCCCTGGACCGCGGGCTAGGATTTCGGGGGTGAGGATGAGGAGAGGGCGGGGGTCGTGGGAGCGCCTGGAGGGTGACGGCAGGACGCGCATGGCCGGGGTTCTGAGACCCAGAGTGTCACTTTCTGAAGTTTTGATTTTGGAGATTGCTCCGATTCCCTTCCATGTCAGGCCAAACCTGGTTAGTTTTTTATTTTTGGAGCAGGTACCAGGGAGTGGCAGCTGTTCTTTTTCCTGTAACACAGCTGAATGATACAGTCTTTTCCATGTGCAGAATAGTATCATTACTTCGCTAACCAACAACTCTACCTTGAATTGTCCTTTATATGTACTTTCTTGGGAGTTTTGGCCCTTGGGATCCCACAACACCATAAAGTAGATTAACAAGGTATTATTATGCCAATTTTTTTTTCTTTTTTGGAGTTGGAGTTTCACTCTGTTGCTCAGGCTGGAGTGCCGTGGCACACTCACGGCCACTCCAGCGTCGACCTGCTGGGCTCGGCGATCCTTCCATCTCAGCCTTCCAAGTAGCTGGAACTATAGGCGCGCGCTGCCACGCCTGGCTAATTTTTGATTTATTGTAGAGACGAGGTCTCGCCAAGTTGCCTGGGCGGGTCTCGAACCTGCTGGCTCAGGCAATCCACTCGCCTTGGCATCCCAAGGTGCTGGGATTACAGGCTGAGCCACAGAGCCCGGCCTATTCCAATTTTTTTCTTTTCTTTTTTTTTTTTTTGAGTTGGAGTCTCACTCTGTCACTCAGACTGGAGTGCAGTGGCTGCTCCCGCCACCGCAGCCTCGATCTGCTGGGCTCTGGCGATCCTTCCGCCTCAGCCTTCCAAGTAGCTGGAACTATAGGCGCGCGCTATCACGACGACTAATTTTTTGATTTATTGTAGAGATGAGGT